>APFE031221398.1:0-16660 GCA_000404065.3 Pinus taeda | reverse complement strand
GACAAATGAATTTTGAAGTGAATATCACTTAAAACCTTCTTAATTAATTCTTTGTATCTGTAACCATATTTCCAGACAGAGAAAGAGAGCGAAGCGGCCTCACCTTCCAGTTGGTTTTTCTCCCGAAAGGGTTTCCCAGATAACATACCTTGTGTATTATGTGTGTGTGGGTTTATTTTGTCGTTCTCTACTTTTCTGCTTGATTTACTTTTACATGCATGCATTAATTATAGTTAATTTTACAGATCTAGAAATTAAATAAAACTGTAATAGTGTATAATATTATCAAATATATTGTGACAAACTATCCAATGTAATATCCACGGTGGTTTACAGATCAAACAATATATTATACACAATTCTCAAGGTATTTTTACAAGATGACTAACTTTTCAAAACAATGTGCGGAGAAATTCAATGTATAGAGACTAGAAACAATTAACATTATACAAATGAAATGACAAATTTCAATCTCATTTATTAAAATATTATTCTTATTGCAAATCTTCCAAATGCGTACATTAGAAGCATCATCTTATAAAAACCAATCCAAAAGAAATCTTTTCTTATAGTGTTTCTCCAGTTTCAAGCATTTCTACGTCATTTCCTTTTTTTTTGTACTTATAATAAAATAGTTAAAATCTACATAGATTATCTAGCTCCAAATCCCAAATATCCATTATTTTCTAGAAGCACAGTTTCCCCAAAGACCCGGTTCATTTATAAAATAAAAATAATTTTGAGAACTAAAATATGTAGAGTTGCTTACAAAATATAATTTGATTGTTCTATGGCATATAAGTGGCCAAACAATATGCACTTTGACTCAAAAATTCCCAAATATACCATCCTTCGAATAAGGGGATGTTCCTAGCGGGCTTCGCCATGATATATCTTTCAAAGAAAGAAAACAAAGAATATCCAAAAAAAGATAAAAAGATCCATCACCACATTGACACTCACACAATCTATGATTAAAATAAAGAAACCTACATCCAAAAAAATATCCCCAAGTGGGTTTAAGAATCACCTCATCTCTGTCACAAATTGAGGAAAACCCATATTTGTCATCGTGAAGAGTCCCCAATTTCCCTGTATCATCCTTTTCTTCTACACCTCCAAGCTGTACATCTTGTGTAACATCCTTCCAAAAAAATGCATATTGTGATGCATCAGAACGATTAATAAATATGAATGCATGCAAAACAAATTAGATAAAACTAATATGAAAAATCCGCCAGACATAAAAAAGAAAATCAAATTAGTAAATTAATCCCTTCCAATTTTCTTTAAGAAAATTCTCAGGCCAAAGCACATTCACTATTAAAAAAATCCTTTATACTATTTTCCATAGAGGGTGTTCTAGCAAGGGCATTCTCACATATCATTTCAATAGGTTAATTATTAATTCAATCATTTAAGAAAACTCTCAAGCTAAAACACATTCACTATTAAAAAATATCCCTTATACTATTTTCCATGCAGAGTGTTCGAACAAGGGCATTCTCACATATCATTTCAGTAGGTTAATTATTAATTCAATCCTTTAAGAAAATTATCAAGCCAAAGCACATTCACTATTAAAAAATATCCCTTATACTATTTTCCATACAAAGTGTTCTAGCAAAGGAATTCTCACATATCATTTCAATAGGTTAAATATTAATCCAATCCTTAATCCTGTACTGTAACATCACTAATATATTTTAGAAAATGAAATTCAACCCTGAAAATCCATAAAAAATTGACTCCAAAGTGATTTTGTACTGAAACTATGAATTCTTGATTGCAATACATTTTGTAATAAACCTTATGAGACACATGATGAACATATGACACCAAAAATTTAGACCACCAGTCTTAGCAACCACACCCTTTTGAGCATACTGGCTGAAAACTTGGATAATCTTATTTTATATCATTTAGAAACAAAAATTAGTCATCTAGGATATCAAATTCTATGAATTATTTCTTACAGAGGTCAAAAACCTAAAATTTGAAGTTTATTTATGTATAGATAAACAAATAATTGATAAAGCATTTTTTTCTTCTTTTCCAACAACCAAAAAAATTGGATTCCTTCTCTTCCGTTAAAATCTTCATTCTCTTCCGTTAAAATCTTCAAATCCTTTTGTGTACTCCATCAAATAAGACAATTGAGTTCCTTTGATTTATTTCATCTAAATCGTTACAATCCCAATCTAAGAACTTCTTACTAAATATGACCTGAATCCTGCGTTGAATGCCTTAAGCCTTTATGAGAAGAATAATGTATCTTCTGGAAATATGATACAAATTAATGCAACAAAAAATAGAAGCATAACATTAAAACGTAAAATCTTTAGAATCTTCGTGTATGCAGAGCTCTTGACCTCAATCCAACGCCTAAATCTCCCTCCAATTTGAATTTTGGACCTAAGGCTTCAAAGAACATTTGGCCAGAACTAAAGAAACATCAAATCACCCCCAGATTTTATCGTTGAATGCGAAGAATTACAACAAAAGATGGCAAAACCTTCCAAAAAACAAAAAGATTTATAGTGAAAACCTCTCTAGATTCGATATTGAGACCTAGAGTTTATAATAATAAGAAAAACCTTATACAAACTCCAACCTTGGAAACTCGAAATGGGTCCATGAATCCAATGAATTTAAGGCAAATTGAATTTTCAAATACAATAAATCGAAATGGGTTCCATGAATCCAATGAATTTAAGGCAATTTGGATTTTCAAATACAATAAATCTTGAAGCTTCAGACACAATTAGGGTTGGGTTTACCTAAGAATTCTTCCCTAGAAACATTAAAAGTGAGACATTGAATGAAGGTTAGCACAAAAATTAGTTGCATTGGGGATTGAACTTGGGTCTCTCTAAATGAATCTCCATATATTTAGCACTTAGCCACAACCCACGTGACAATACTTGAAGTATTTTCTAATGTGCTCATGAAGAACATAAAAATATCCACCTCCCCATCCACTATTATCTTTGGATGCTTTTGGTGGGTAGCATTGACATCACCTAACCTTTCAACATTGTCAATGTTATTTATTGTCCAAGAACTTAAAAATGTATTTAAAATAACCTAAGGGTTAGAACAAAATTAATTTCCAATTAAAGAAGCTAGGTCTCTTTGGTATTTTAGAGTTTGGGTCCTCCTTAAGGTTAGGGCTTTAGGGTTTAGAGTTATATCAAATTCATTTTATAGATTTTGTATTACTAGTCAAGATTGGATCATTATATTCTTTTTCATTAATCTCAATGCATTTAGAGTGGGAAAAGTGGAGGAATAGGCTCATAGGACCATTTTTATCGGCGAGACCTAGTTTGGAAAAACAGGGTCTAAAACTTTCCAGGAGAATTTTGAGGCATCAAACAACGTTTTTTGGGTGTAAAACTTTATCGCTTTTGTGACAAACATCTTCATGTTATTCTAAAAACAAAGATCTTCCCAATGACGCAAGAAGCACGTCAATTGGAGTCTGTAGGCGAAAGTTATTCCACTCAGAAGTTGACCTTCATGTTTTCACCACCATGGTTCAAGAGGATGTCGCGTCAACCCCCATTATTCATGGAAAATGGGCTAGTCACTTGATTTCAATGTAAAAGATTCTAGAAGAGTCTATATTGTAACTCTGGTTAAGAGTTGAGGTAGTCAAACTCAACCACTAGTAGTCTATCGGGTTGTGTTATAATCGGGCGACTAGGAGGAAGAGGCATTCCATTCTTTTGAGTGCATTTTTTGCATAGTTGAGAAAAAATAACCAAAAGGGATAGGATGTAGAGCAGACAAAGAGGATTTATGCACTATAACATCCCACGGATCAGAGACCATAATTCTTTGTACATGAAACGATATTTCTAAACATAAAAAGGGAGCAGAGCGACCTTACCTTCTAGCCAGGTTTTCTCCCGAAAGGGTTTCAGAGCATATCTTGTGTCTTATGTGCATGTGTGAGCTTTTATTTTGATGTTTTCTATTTTCTGTGTAATTTCCATTCGCATGCAAGCAATAGTTGTAGTAAAATATATAGGTCTGAAAATTTAATAAAATTGTAAAAGTGTAGAATTTCATATTTTTAATATAATATTATTAGATTTGTTGTGACAAATTGTCAAGTGTAATATCCACGATGATTTACAAATCAATTAATAATGAAACAAAAGGCATATAATTTAGACAAATGGATTAAATAAAGAATCAAACTAGCAAAGGCATTGCAATATGCTTCTCCATTACCAATATGATTCCCCACTTCTTTTTTAACCCCATTGTAGTGGAATCAGGCTGCAAATAAAATAAAAGAATATGTAAGTTAACTGATTAAAAATAAAAACAATGGATGGGCATTCAATGAATAGAGAAATATATTGAAACTTGATTGCTTCCATGTCATATTCGACTTGGAAGAGTCACCCTATGGAGAAAAGGTGTTGAATCTTCTTCCATACTCACGCCTAAAACCCAAAAGTAATCAAAACTTGAAAAGAAAAGAAAAAATATTTAAACTACGAAATGTATGCAAGTGAGGGCTAAGGACGAAGGTCAAGAGGAACCAACATAGTGAGAAACAAGATGTTGTATCTATTGTAGATAAATTTGTAGTTGCAAGCCCTTTTGATGTTGCACTAAGCTAAGAAGTCAAGATTTCATATGTTTCCAGATCTTCATATGTTTAAGCAAAGATATAATGATACTTCTTGAATAATTCAATGAAGGTTTTCCATTCTCCATGAGAGCAATAAGTATCAAAATTGATAAACTTGGGGTCATCCTCTATTATGAGATTGATCTATTCATGCAACGATATGGAACTTTGAGTCTTTGTGTTTGGGGGTCCCTGAAACTGATTTTGTAAGTCGAACAACTTTTCAAGAGAAACAACACCGTTGGCTATGGGGTTCCCCTTCTGCTTGTCAACTTCGTCCGGCAAAACCTTAGCACATTCATCTTCATCTATTGTCGCATCCTTAAACAAATCCGCATTGGTGATAAAGTCTAGTATTTATTGATTTTCATTGAAAACACAAAAAATAGTTATGTTATCTGAAACAACTAGTTTATAAAAAAAATCAATAGAAAATTAATCCTTAAGCAGTGTAAACCTAGCAGTGGCATTAGGTAATGTATCAATAGTGGCATTGTTAATTCTTGGAACTAATTTAATACCAAAAGCGTTAAATTCAGAAATCAACTTCCATACCTCCCATTGGTAATTCTTTAGATGTGGTGAAAGAGAGTAAATATTATTGTGTACTTGTCTTGTAATGATTTCAGAATCACCAATTACCTTTAGAAAATCCACCTTGAGGTCAATGGATTTCTTCAACCGTGGAATCAATGCCTCATACTCTACATTGTTATTAGTGCATTGAAACTCTAATCAACAAAAAACTAAAAATTTATTTTTCTAGGGGTCCATCAGGATATAGCCGACGCTAGATCCATCATGAGTCTCAAATGCTTCATAGGTGACAAAGTCCACATATTACTATAATGAGAATCTAAGATAAACCTATTTACATCTAAAGTAAAAATTTCATTACCATCAGCTAGAGGGCGGGTAAGGAGTTCCAACTACATAACTGATAAATCTAGCGATTGTATGGTTTCATAACAACTAATACGGGATTCTAATAAACATGTCCTCAATTCTTCCTAAGCAATGTTGATTGGCCCATTAGGTGCTTCCAACTCTGTCTCCATGTAGAGTCATGTATGGCTTACTATTGACTCTGGTCTAATTGTTCATTCCCTTATGAGGGAGCCAAAAATGGGACTAGCTTGTATTGAAATACCCTCGTAGCTTACTAGACCAGTGTTTGCTTAACAATAACCCATACCATTCAGGGATATCAATAACCATAATATCTATGAACTAGTGAACTCTCGAGTCAGAAGACAATCTAATTAATACATTTTTCAACTTGTTGGTTGCTAAATTTGCCTACTTTATATCTGCCTTTTTATCCCTTTCCTTCACCTATTTCATGTCTTTGTGAGGTTAATTTGTATCTTGAGCAATAAAGGCATATATATCTGTCATGTCTTTGTGAAATATTAATCGATGAAGTGTAGTCCTAGGGGAGCATTGCTTATGTGACTTGCTAACTCAGTAGTTCTATGAGGTTTTCTTTGTTAAATTCCCAAATCTATTAATACAATGGCTACAAAGGTTGAATGATGAGCATAGGAATTGGTGACCTGTTGAGCCAAAAATATGGACACTTAAATTAGTTTAGTTATTAAATATCTCTCACATGGTAGGCTATTGGTTCAAAGTTATACTGGAAGGATACATTATAGAGTTTTTTGATAAATTTATAGTATCATATAGCACAACATAGTGGAAGTTCCTGAAAGGACTACGTGGAAGGTATACTAGATTGTTTCCAACTACCACTAAAATTATATTGTTTGACAAGGTAGTCCTAAAGATGGAATTATATACTATGAGAAAATCAACCTCTTATACACAAAGGGAAATCTAGGGGATGACTAGGGAATGACCTGAGGGGATAGGGCCTCAAGTGCAAAGAAAGAAGAAGGAAGAGAGTGGATGAACTACTGAGAACTCCAATTTAACTGTCAAAAGGTATGCCAAGATGCCGCAAAATTGACAACATGAAAGGAGGAACCCAAGAAAGGAAGTATGTGGTAGAAAATGATGGTAGATTTTGAGGGTGAAGTATTACATAATAGAATATGGTTTCAACATGGTAATGATACAGGAGAGATATCTGCACCAGTACTTGCAACTAATAGACTTCTAATGAAGGTGGTGAGGAGAGGTCATAGGAGAAGAAAGAGCATCAAAGATCAAATAAGTCCTGAAAAAGTGCAACTTGCCATACCACACAAAGGAGGAGAGGATGGAGGACCCTCATAGTATAGTATGAAAATATTATAAGTTTTGAATATTATTCACCTTACTTAGACCACACCCTGTGTCAAACCCATTACCCTACACACATTAGTTGATCAAGAGGTAAGTTCATGTAGTAGCTTTTTTTCATACTTCATCCAATAAAGAAAGTGGGAGTAGTCATAATAGAAGTAGTAGTGAGATTGGTAATTTGAATAGAAGTGTGTCGAATAATTCTCTATTAAAGAATGTTATGCAGAGTATTCTTAAAAAAATAGTGAGTATACATAACAATCATTTATTGTAGACAAGTGTGCAGAATACAATGGTAGACTCTACTTTGAGGATGCCTATATTTCATGGTTCTGGGACTAAGGATCCTAATCACCATTTTTTTGTATGTGAAGTAGAATGGACTATGAACCAATTCCCAGATGAACCCACTAATATTGTGTGACTGTAAACTACCATTAGAGACCACACAATGACATGGTACATCATGAAGTATAAGAGTACTACCCAAGCTAGATAGTACATAACTTTCACAGATATAAAGTAAGAATTAATGAAAGAATTTCAAAAACCCAAATTTGTGTCACAATGCATTATAGATTTGAAGGAGATTAAGTAGGGTTAAAGTGAGTTTGTCTAGGGCTATTTTCAAAGGTTAATATCTTGTTGGGTAGATAGACATTTGAGATTCTAGATTCATAGCAGAAGGAGTGGTTCATTGCTAGACTAATCCCCGGCATACGAGTACCATTGACCTAACAAAAAATTATATTGCAATCAGAAGCCTTAGAGATTACACTGAAATTTGAAGCATCTCTAGCAAGAAGTGGAGGTAATAGTGGCATGGCTCAATTTCAGTGATAGCTAGCTACACTAATAATACAGTTATAGGACTTGACTAAGTGCAAAGAAAATAAAAAGAAATAATGGTGCACAATATGTAGGTAGGAAGGACACCATATGAATGAGTGTCATATGTTGACAAAATACATGGCCACTAACACAACTAACCTATTGGAAAAAGGGAGAAGGATGTGGTGCGAGGTTTGTAGAGTTTACAGACATTCACCCCCAAACTTCCCCATGATGTATAGATATCAGAATTTTGTAAGGACCTTGTTTTGTAATTTCTACAAGTTAGTGGGACATGATATTCTCAATTCCCAAATATTGGAGTTGATGAAGGAGCACACTATGGATTCTTACTGTGTGTAAGGGGGATATAGGCATGAAGTAATTGTGCAGTCATATAATTAACCTAGATCATATAATCAATCAGGAAGAGGTCAAGGAATGATGGCAGAGGACCTACAGGACCAGCCCAAGGAAGAGGAGGATTTGGAAGGGATAGAGGGACAATTATTTGATTTAATTATGGAAAACTAGGAAATATTGCAAGGGATTTCCCCAATCCCTTCTCAACTTGTACTTATTATAGAAAACTTTACCATGCAATAGAATATTATCCCTACTTATTACGAAATGACAAGAGAATAAAGGACATAATCTCTAGATGATCATTGCTAAAGTATGCAAAGACCAATTGCGTGTGGTGTAGTTACGGGGGGGGTGTCACAAAGGCTAGGATGGATACCACAAAGAAAACCAATATAAATCAATAGTGGCTAAGGAAGGTTGTAGATCCTCCACTAAACTTTGATCCACCTATTGAAAATAAAACATATAAGGGCACTTGCAAAGAGCTTGTTGCATCAAAATGGAATATTTTGAAAGAGGTTCTAGTGTAAGATATGCCTCCACTTTATGACTTAACAACTACCAAAGAACCTAAAGTTGGAGAAAGTCCTATAAAAACCTTCTTGAAAATTTGTTTAGACCTAATGAAGGATAAAAATGCACTAGAGAATTTCTGCAAATTGATAGATCAATGTGCCAAGGAACCAGAAGTACTTTCAATGCATACCCCATGCCGCTCATTTAATAAGTTCACATGCAAAAAACAGACAAGTTGGGAGTTCATATTTAGCATGCAAGTAGGTGATTATGATATGAACAACATTCTTCTAGATTTGTGATCAAATATAAACATTCTGCCAAAGAAGACATGGGAGATGATGGGAAAGAAGAAAATTGCTTGGTCTTGTATTCAATTGAGTTTGGCAAAAAAATAATGAATATTCTCCATTCACCAGTTGTCTAATGTGGAAGTGGATATTGATGGACTTAAGAGTTTTGCAGAATTTGAAGTCATAGAAATAGTGGATGACAAATATCCATATCCCGCGCTAGTATGAATTGATTTGGAATTTGATAATCAATTCATCATCAATTTCAAAAAGAGGTAGATGGTATTTGAGTATGGGGATGTCAGGGTAATTGCGCCATTGGATCTCAGGGAAGGGGATAGATACATGGATCTTGTATGTGATGAGTTATATGCAAAATATTTAGATAACATTTACAACATAACTACATGATAAGAGGACTATGTCAATCCTACCATAGATGGTGTGTTGAGATGGAAAAATATTGGTTCTTTCTTATAATATTATGAAATTTCTTTCGAGAACTAGAATTTCATGAGGTATCAACTAGGAGGTAAGTACACATTACTTGTGCAGTACACTGGATTGGAATTGATATGCAAGATCCTCTAAGGTATGATGCTTTATCTAATGTTTTATCTTTTGTACAAGAATTTAAAATATATATATTTGATGATTTATGCTTATTAGCTTTAAATGTTGCTTTGAGAGCAACTTTGGAACACTAGTGGGTTGGCCACAAGAATAATATTAAGACTTGGCACAATGTAAGAATTTACTATGTATTCGCTTTGGCTCAGTATTAGATATTAAGGGAGTGAAATATGCCAGGTTGGATTATCCAACAACCCATCTAAAGAGTTATGTTTCTTCCTGGAATAGAAGAAATATACTTTAGGAGGAGTGGCTCCTTAGGTTTATTCATACTTTATATTTTATTCCTAAGAATTGGTATGGTGACCTCGAAGTGAGTAGAGGACTAGTAGAATTGGAAGATATGGAACAAAGTTTCAAATCCACATTTAGTTTTGTAGTTGAGGATGTTGCACTTAATAAATACTTGAAGGCCTTGAAAGAAAATATATTTTTGCCAAAATGTTGGATTGTGCACAAGTTAGTACCTCTGTGTCAAGCACATAAACATTCACAAAAACTCGAAGAACTTATGGAGTGCTATAATATTGTAGAAGGATTAGTTGATGATGATGAAGACCTAATAAATTTGCAAATTCTAGAAATAGAAGGAGGCCACATAGTATTAGGACCCAAGTAGGAGATAAAATACTATTCCAAGCCCATTACGACCAAGAAAGTGAATATTGGAACTATGTATAATCCGAAATTTGCCACTATACGGGATTATTGCGATAATGAGTCAGTGGAAAAAGTGGTTAATTTGATGAGAGAATGCTAGGAACTACTCCCCAAAAATTTTTTAGAAATGAGGGGGATAGTAAGAGAATTGGGAGAAATGAAAATCCCCTCGAAACTAGGTGCTAAACCTGTTAAGAAGATACCTTACCAGTTGAAACCAATTTACAATAAGAAAGTGAAATAAGAGTTATAAAAAATGCTAGAAGAAAGAATAATTGAGCCAGTAGAGGAATCTGAGTGGATTGGTCCTGTGGTGGTTCATAATAAAAATATAAGATAAATTGGAAATAATGCAGACTTGAGGAAGCTTAATTATTCATGTGTGCATGATATTTCCCCACCCCTTCTATAGATGAGGTCTATGTATATAAATAAATAATGGGTTTTTTGTGTTGAGGAATAGATAGTTTTAAAGTTTTGTTGCAAAAGAAATAGTTGTATGTTTTTCTGTGGAAAATAAAGCCACTGCGTGAAGGGAAATAATACACATATAGTGATGTATCACACATATCTATTGTGGTTGTGTGAAGTGCGTAATGTTGGGGGAAATTGTGGCTAAGTGGATAAAAGGGTAGAATGCACTAGTAACAAAGGTGATCATTGGTCACTTGGCTGAATATGATTTTAACTTATTACCACAATCTAACAAAGGGACATTTGCACAATCATAAATTATTACCAATGGGACATTTGCACACTACTAAAATCCGCACTAAAATCCAATAGGATTTTTCGATGTACTCTGATGTAACGTGGATTCTAGTTTCTTTGGTGTAATTTTGTTATATAATTTGACGAACATGTTCCAATGAAAGTGCCTCCTATTTTCATTGGTGTTTTTTCGATGGTTACCCAATGCTCCTTTGTCTGATATCCTTCTCAAAATTAGTCATTATTTTTTACACATTATCAGCGGATATCCAACCAATGTTTTTAAGAGGGTTTTGGATATATGACAAACAATTCCATTGAGTTTTTGATAATAAAAAAAATGTCAGATAATCAAACAGAAGTTTCTCAGAAATCTTGTTAGAATTCTCCTAAGATATCTAACAAATATGTGTTAATAAAATATTTGATGAATTTGTAGCTATTATAAAAAATAATAGTCTCATTTTTCTCTTTTGAAAGTGAAGTTTTATTAAGCCAATTTAGTTGTTTAGAATGTTCTCTTGAGCCAAATCAAATTGTATAAAGGCTCTACAAAGTCAAATGGGAATTATGATACACTCCCAAATACCTAATGGTTTTACATCACTTATATAAAATCCTAATTAGTTGCACTCTGAATAAAATGGGTCTTTAACACAATAGAAGTAGATGAAAGTTATAATGAAATTGCAAAACAATGATTTTGTATGGCAATTAACATGAAAAAATGGACTAGAAAGGTTAAAAGCTCCTTGAAGGGATATATTCAAAGATTTCTTGAAATGAAAAGGATATTCATTTTAACGAGTATATCCTTTAACAAGATATCTATTTGGTGGAATCCAATTTTACAAAAAGAACATAGACAAAAATAAGAATACTATCCAAAGCAATCTAAGTTATCATGATCTCAATCCACCACAATCCATGTTGGTAAGATAATTTCCAACTATAGATATGAGTAGATATATTATCGAATAAACCTTAAAAATGGAAATTGTTGTAAAAATACACAATATAATCAGAACTCGATGATGTATCTAAAACATATCAGTGAAATAAAATGCAAAAGTGGATATCACTATAGCCTATCAAAAACATATGCAAGAAAGAAAAATCCATTATGCTTAACATGAGAGCCAAAAGGCTCTACAAAGTGGTAGAATAGTTCATTGGTTGCACGATCCAACTATATAATTTTTCTTGTGAAACATTGAGCAACAACTAGCTTCATTGATAATCACTCCACTCTTAACATTTTAAACAAATTGGCCCTTTTTATTTATTATGATCTAATTGTATGGGACACCTTTAGATTTTTCCATCTTTTTAATTACAAAATAATAATGAACTTGTTATACATTTTGTGAATTAATCAAAATCATAGGCCAAATGTGTAAGCAACTCTTTTGTTATTCTAATGTGGAGAGAAATTAAATTTAAAGGTTGTTCTCAATTAATAATATGGCTAGGATTTCATTAGCATGTATGTACAAGTCTGGTCTATCATAAATATCTTATACTTGCTATACTATGAAAGGTTGAAGTAACTTTTTTAAAATTAAGACTCAAATTTGGCCTCATATCTAGATAAGGATTTGCTCAAACTCAACTTAGACTTGGCTTTGAATCAGGAGTAGATTGAATTTTATCACTCAATTTGATAAAAAAATTATAAAACTATTAGGATTCTAATGAAAAAAATAAAACTAAGACTTGGATTTGGCCTCAATTGAGGATCCGCTCAAACTTGACTTGAACTTGGCTTTGAAATGGAAAAGTTTGAATTTTATGATTAAATTTACTAAATAATACATAAATTATTAGAATTCAAATGAAAATATTATATTTTCAATATCCCAAACCATTATAGACAATATTCAATCTCTATTTTTTAGATAACATGTAAGTATGAAAATATGAATATCACACCAAGTGAAATACTCATCTAAAACAAAATACTTAATGAATGAGGTTTTAAATGGCCACTAAATTCCAAAACACAATATAATACAAGCTATTTACCTACTACATATCCTTATTCAGCATCACAAATCATCAAACTCACCACCATGACTATAAATCCACCACAAACACCCCACGAGGATTGCCAAACAATCTCCAAGCTCACTCTAAATCACAAATCTTCAATTCCTCTCCAAAAACTATAAATGTCCATAAATACCCATTGAGAGATATGCAACACAAATAGAGGGGGAAGGTATTTCCATGAATTTATACTATACATGCATCACTAATGTGCTGTAATAGAATATCGTGTGAAGGCAAGAAAACAAGAAAAAATGGGCCTCTAACAAAATTCGAATAAATGTTGAAATAGGGGAACAAAAATGTAAACAATCACAACAAAATCACAATTACTAATTTATATGTATTGATTCACAAAGTTACTAGGTCATTTTAAGTGCAAAGCCATACAATACATATTCACATCAGACCTCGATATCATATTGTTAAGATCCTCTTGAAATCCCTTTCTTATAGTGGACCGTAAAATGTTGGTTAATGTATTGAATTAATTGTCTACATAAACACAAATTCACAACATACAACCAAGTTGCAAATGATTCAATAAAAAGCTGCAAACGATTTTAAAAACTTCAGCTTAGAACAAATCCACAAGACCATAGTGTAAGTATTAGATTCAGTCTAGGAAAATACTTAGTTGAAGAAATCATTCAAATGAGGGTTTTTCTTTTCCTTACTGACATTTATACTTGATGTTGGAAATGTTTTCCATCCATTATAGAGAGTTTGAGTCACCTCCTAAGAGACATACTTGGGCCTAGGTTAACTTGGCAATAGATCTAAGTTGTGTTTGAACTAAAATACCTGGAAGACCTCGCATTTTTTACCTTATGGATTTGAAGAGCAAAGTGAGAAACCTATTGTAACCAAAAACAATAACTGAAGGATTAAATTACAAATTTTAATATATAATCCTAATGAAAATGGAACAATATTCCAAGGTTTATTACATGCCTAATAATTTTCTCACATTTAATCCCCTAAAGATTCTTAGCCATTGAATATTCAATTTCTCAATCAAGGTCTAGGCTAAGAAGAGATGTTGATTTCAACTTTGCTAATGTTAGAGAATTGAGAATTGAGGTGCTAGAGCCCTATTATAAAAACACTAAAAAGTAGACTGATAAAAAAGAGCAAATATTTAAATGTAAATGAAAATTACAATTAAATTTTCAACGAAAATAACTTTCAAAATATAAATAGACCTAAGAGATTTCTCCAAAACTAAATCTTCTACTATGAAAACAAAACTCAATTCTTTCAATTTGTCCCATTCATTACATCTCATTCATAACATTTCTAGTTTGTTTCAAGCACAACTACCTCCTTGAACAATCATACGAATTGGATCATTATATTTTTTGACATCCATCTTGATGCATTTGGAGTGGAAAAAGTGGAGTGGACAGTTTTTACTGGCGGGACCCAATGTGGCGAAACGGGGTCTGAAACCTTCCGAGAGTGTTTTGAGGCATCAAACGACATTTTTTGGGGGTAAAACTTTGTCTCTGATGTGCGAATCTTTATACACAAATAAATCTTTCCAACGACGCAAGAATCATGACAATCAAAGTCTGTATGCAAACGTTATGCCACTCAGAAGTTGACCTTCCTGTTTTCACACCTATAGTTATGGAGGATGTCGCGTTAGCCCACATTATTCATGGAAAAGGGGCTAGCCACATGTTTTTTTATGTAAATGACCCTAGAAGATTCTATTTTGTAACTCTAGTTAAGAGTTTATGTAGTCAAACTTAACCACTAGTAGGCTATCGAGTTGTGTTATAACCAGGCCACTAGGAGGAAGAGGCATTCCATTCTTTCGAGAGAATTTTGTTCCATAGTTGAGCAAAGATAGCCAAGAGAGATAGGAGGTAGAGCACACAAAGATGATATGTGCACTGTAATAGCCCACGAGCCACAGACATTACTTCTTTGTATCTGCAACCATATTTACAGACATATAAAGAGATCAAAGTGACCTCACCTTCCCGTTGGGTTTTCTCCCGAAAGGGTTTCTCAGAGAGCATATCTTGTGTATTATGTGTGTGTGGGATTATTTTTTCATTATCTAATTTTCTGCTTGATTTACTTTTTCAATTTTTTCATATAATATTATCAAATCTGTTGTGACGAACTATCCAGTGGAATATCCACAGGGTTTACGGATCATTTGGTATCATAGCAAGTTTCTTTGGGTATTTTGTGGACATTGCAAGGATCTAGATTGGCGAGGCTAAAAATCGTAAAACCCTAATCATGGGCGACAAATTTGTAAATAAACCATGTGATCTTGTAGAGGTGAGGTTTACATGGCTCGAGGAACAAGTTGTGGATATAAACTGGAACGTAAACCTCCTCATGGCGGACCTAAAAAATAAGATGGGGATATTTTGAGAAGAAGGGGGTTTGAATGTAGAGGAAAAATAAAACGGGGGATTGAGAAGATGTAGATAACCAGCCAAAGAAATAACCCAGAAAAGATCAACCCAGTTCAAGTGCTTGTTGAAGCCGCTAAAAGTGTTGCTACAACATGGGGGAAAACCACCTGGTCCGGATCTTGGTTATCAGATCCTTTTCCATTTGGTGTAGTGGCTCTGACTAGGGATAATGGGACTAGTTTCCCAAAAGATATTTTGATAGTTTTGATGCAGTGATATAAGGGGTAACAGGGGAATGTTCAAGTTAAGTATAATCAAATCTAAACTACTAAAAACATGCATATATCCTAGTTTAAACACTATTTGAATATAAATATACCCGAGAATTAAATAAAGTATGTGATCTGCAATAATTCCCTATAGCAATTGGTAATAAAGATAATTCAACTCCAATAAGAAGTGGAATTGTTTAACAATAATAATTTTGGATAAATAGTTAGCCAAAAATATTGTGAAAGATATATCACATATAAATCGTTCATGTATTCAGAATAGAGTCAAAGCCAACATCATACAAAAGCGCAATAATGCTAACTGTAATTCGGACTTTCACACATAAAACAATTGAAAGAAGAATTATTCCCTGATACATAAATAAAACAAAATCATAAGATAAAAGTACCATATATGACGAGTCTTGCTCATGTGCTTCAACAATATTGACCTAATTCCAATCAATCCAACATATTATAAGAGCACAAAAGTACATTTCAGTAGAGCATGTAATACATTTAAGAGAAAATAGACCATGTTCCATTCATTCCATCAAAACCTCCTCAAAGGTACAGAAGTGCATGTTTTGAAGAATGTTTCTGATAAAAAATTTGCACCCCTCTCTAAATGCATGAGAGGGGTTTAAATACTAAACTATAGGTCTTAAAATAGATTATTACAAAAATAGTTGGGGAGGTTTAAATGACCTGCCTCAGATTATGCAAAAATAAAAATAAACTAAGTGACTAACTCCTTTGCATTCGATCGGTGAGATAACAAATATCTATCATAGGCTTGAGTTGTGTCAGTTGGCCGATCACACATTTCAACTACCCAGCAAATAGAGCATCTGTCATTGCTAGCACCATTTTTTGCGTGGAGGTAGTTAAGCATCGCAAGGTCATCCACTCATTGTATGGTTTCACTAAGAACTGCCAGTATGCTTCCTAGTTTAGCTTGCCCATTTGTCTGATCACCTCCTCCTTTTCTTTTGCCGCCTGCTTCCACTGCTGCTCTAACTGTTTGTCATTTGGAAGAAATCCTGG
>APFE031221397.1:206165-227566 GCA_000404065.3 Pinus taeda | reverse complement strand
TTTTTTTTTCTCTGTAAAGAATACCTATTATATTATGTACAGTGGGTAAATTACATCCATGATAACAAGATGCCCAAGGCCTTCAGTGGCGCTGTGGGCTTGACTTTTACAGGACAAAACATGCCCAGACAGGGGCTTTACTGCTGTGCAGAGACATCAACAGTTAATCATTGAAGAATAGACAAAACCTCGACAATTCCAGAACACCCACGCAGGGGCACGAAAGCTGCCTTAAACCGCCCTCGCAGGGGCTCGAAAACTAACTTGAACCACCCACGCAGGGGCTCAACTGCTGCCTTGGCCCGCCCACGCAGGGGCACAAAAAACTGGCATGAACCGCCCACGCAGGGGCATGGGAGCAAAAACGTAAACATCTCGCACTGGGGTATCAGACTATTAAAACCTGGACTCGATATAACCAAAACATACCCAAAGACCGAATCAAGACCAGAAAGAACCAGAACAAAACCTGAACAATGTGGGGTGAGGAAGAGGTGGTCCAGCTAAGGGCTATTCTGGTGGCTTCTCCTCCACCACTTCGCACCAGCCGTATCTTTCCCGAAGTGCTTCCCAGTCCTCCTCATCGTTTTCCTTGGTGGCCATGGTTTCCGAAGCCAGAGGGATTTTTGGAGCCTGCCCCGACGTCGCCGCTGGTGGCTGTTCTTCTGCCCCCTGGCCTCCCACTGGGGATTTTCCCAAGCTGCTTGCGCCTTCATCTTCATCAGGTTCTTCGAGAAAAAGGGTTGAGACGTGGGCGTTGATGCGTGGCCTATCCCGCGTGCTGCCAAAAGAGAATATGGCAGACCCGAATGCTGGAGCAGGGACAGGCTCCGCCTCAGAATCGCCCGTGTCCAGGATCTGGCTGGCCTGAATGGGGGTGGCCTGAACTCCTTTGTGGCAACGGCAGCGGCAGCATTGCACTCGCGTTCAATCAGCTGGAGGGCGAGCTGGCCTTCCACGAGCTGGTCCTCTGCAACGAAACATAGCTGCAGGGGCAAGTAAGGATGCAGAAGCAGAGATAGCTCTGCGCCCCACAGTCCAGATCCCCCTTCGAACAGTGCCCTCACAACACTCAACGTTAATTCTGGAAATGTTACCCACAGACCTGGATACCTGAACGAGGAAGCAACAGATGAGCGTCTGAGCGCCATGATCCGGCCGACCTCCCTTAAAATGAACCCAAATCACCGTAGTTGCAGTCTGCCTACTTGCCATGGTGACATAACCCGCATTGATGGCCTGCCGCCTTCCCTGAATTGTAATTCCATGGCGGCGGGGAGAGGAGTTAATGCAGAGCTTGGGCACGGGATGGCACATGCCTTCCCTGTGGCTCTGTGCTGACAACTGTCTCGTCACCCGCATCCGGGGTTACTTTACAATATTAATAAAATATTAGTATTTTAATGATATTAATAGTAGTTATATTTTTTGCATTTCATGCTTATTATGGATTGATGATTATTAATAGTTATATCATTCCACCAATTTGTTTATTTATTTTCAATCATAAATTAAGAAATAATGAATTAAAATATGAATCACTGCTAAATTGTGAAGTGTGAGAAACACATAGTCTTTTGAATTATAAAATGGTCACATATGGGAAACACAATTTTTTTTTCAATATTTTGAAATGGGCATGAGAAACACATAGTTTTTTGAATTATAAAATGGTCCAGCATGAGAAATACATAAATATTTTAAAATGGGTATGAGAAACTCATAGTGTTTTGAAATGGGTACATTAAGGATATGGATAAGATTAAATGAGAAAAAGTAGGGGTAATTTTGAGAACCAGGTGCGTGTGAAGGAATGGAATGAATCATTCATCTTTGACATTAGGGATGTTATCTTACCAACACACCACAACATAATGCTATAAAAGGCGGACGTCCTCCAGGGATTGATAATTATCGCAATAATAACGTTTGGCATCTAAAATTATTGTTATTATTTGATTTGAGGTAGTAATAATAAAATTACAAGGAGGTCAAAACCTCGTAAGAGAAGAACTGCATGCTTTCAGCCTAACAAAACTGTCCCATGATTGGGAAGACCAGTTACAGTGTACATAGAACCAGACATAGGAACTTGAAAACAGTGATAAACCCAAAAAGAGAGTCAACCCCTATGAAGCTGTCATAACCAGCAACGAAGGCCGGGGATTCTGTCCAAATCAGTAAAAGAGTGCCAAACTGCCAGACCACAAGAGCATAGACAAAACCAGAGAACCAGACCACCAGACCGCCTAGAAAAAACCAGAGAATCATTGAACTGGATAAAGTGAGCCAAAAAGAATTCAGTGAGGGCATGCACGGGAGCCAGGTGTTGTCACATGACCACGTCCTGATCCAGCGGCTCCTCAACCACTGGACACTCATTGCCATACCAGAAATCATCGCCCTTCGCCTCGTCACCAGCCCCGCTGCCACCTGGAGGATTCGATGTCAGAAGAGTGTCGCAGGAACTTCCTTCAACAACAACCGATGCCGAGGCCCCATGGGGCCTGCCACCTGCTGGCAAAGGGACACCCGTAGCCTTTTCTGCAGCATGCATTTCACGATGCCTATTGGGCTTGCCATCATTTTCTCGTTGCTGCTCGATGTCATGGCTGCCCACGATTCTGTGACCACCCTGAGATGACTCTACCACGGTCCGCATTGTAGCTAGACGCTGAGACTCCTCCTCAGAGAAAATAATGGTAATATTTGCAGAGATAATAGGCTTGTTTAGACTGCTCTGGAACTTAAAATGGAAATTCTGGAAGGCATTATGCAGGAGGGTCTGCAGGAGGGGCTAGACGGAGGCGTAATGGCTTGAAAGGAAGGTTGAGAGACAGGGGGCATCAACTGATTAGCAGCATGAGCGGGCTGAGAACGCCTGCGACCACCACGGCTCCCACCATGACGACTCTGCATTCTATGCCGGACCATTGCCAGGTTGCAAGAGGAGAAATTAGTAGAACAGGTGATAGCGGATGGGAGACACAACCGACGGAGGAAAAAACAAGCGAGAAGCCCAGAGCAGGGCAGAACAGGGGATAAAGAGCACTGAAATCCAACCTCCAGAACCACCAAGAGCCAGACTCTAAAGGCTGAAATAAATCTTCCGCTAAGAAACTCCAAATAGGAAGGGCAAAGGCAGGATGCCAGAGAGCAAACCGTGGAGAGAAAGGCCGAATACTCCATGACTAAAACCGCAGGGGCCTTGTATCTTTCAAGGTGAGCCATTAATTCAACCTGTAGGCAGACTTGAATTCATGTAGTGTGAGCCAGCTTTAGCCTAACGCAAACTTGGAGATGAGCTCTCAGCTGTAGCTGACAGGACCATGCGCCTACTTCATTAAATAATTTCATTAATTGACATTTGATTCACCCGCATCTGGGTGCTCTTCTGCTTCCTGCTTCATTTCATTCTTCACAGTATTTTGGAAGTCCATGAGTTGGGTTTCAGAGGCCAATCTGGAAATTGAACCTGTGTGAATATCCACCCCACATTCCACTCCAGTGTTAGCTAGTAGGTCCGCCACTTTATTTCCTTCCCATCGGATATGCTTGAGAGTAATCGCCCTGTGATGGGAGAGCTCAATTTCAATGAGCTCCAACCTCTTCACCATTCTCCAACTGCTGCTTACTTTTCTTGAGGGTGTGCCTTGCATGATTTTGATGACCATATTTATGATGATCTAAGAGTCGCCTTCGATGACAAGTGGAAAGAATCCCTGACTTTGAGCTAAAATGAGCCCTTTCCACAGGCCTTCCAATTCCACCGAGTTATTGGTATCCCATCCTTTTGATCCTAAAAAGGTTAGAAGAGGAGCACCCTTACAGTCTCTGAATATCCCTCCAAAGCCCGCATTACCGGGATTGCCTTTCGAGGCCCCATCAAAGTTAAGCTGAAACATATTCTTGGGTGGGGGAATCCACTTTTCAGGCGAACGACCTATCTGAGGGTTTGTTCCTTTGGCAATATGTGCTTGATTCCACTGAAGGTTCCAATTAGCCCAGATTTTTTGTTCTTGGGGAAGAGAAGGAAGGTCCTCCTGATGCCAAGTATGAAGAGATATGGTTTCTTTAATGTTTTGGCAGATGATTTTCCAAAGATTCTCCATAGGGGCAGAGTGATCCTTGAATATTCTTCCATTTCTCTCCTTCCAAATGGTCCACATGAGGAAGCCCGGAATGAGCTTCTAAAGGAAATTTAAGATCTTTCTCTGAAAAGGTTTTTGATCCAAGTTGCGCACTGTGGCTATGATGTCTCCATGAATACTTCCTTCCTTTTGGCAGCGAAAACTAACTTTTTCCCAGACCTTGCTTTATGGATTCCTCCTCTTGTCTGCAATTAGGGCATATTGAGGGCCCGTGATAGTTCCTCTTCCGGAGATAAGAGATAAAGAAAGGTTGATACTTTTGGCCAATTGGTAGGGTCCCATACTTTACTCCAGAGGGAGTCTTTGACCATATGCTCCTTGATAATGATATTATAAGCCTCCTTTCTTGAGAAGGTGCCTTTTTCTCCATATCCCCATCTAAGGATGTCTTTTTCCTCAGAGAACTATATTTTCCTCTTCATTAATTCTGTGTCAAGAGTTTTTTGAGCTTGTTCTGTTCCATTTCTTAAGATTTGATCAGCTTTAAACTATTGCCTATAGTCTTGTGTGGGGGATGGTTTCCAGAATTTTTTTACCTTGTTGTAGTCCTGTAGGTCCTGCTCCGAAACTTGCAAAGGATAAAGAAGGTCCTTTAACTTTGGCAATTGCTGCCAAGAATCTTCCCAGAACCTTGCAGTGTCGCCATCCTTGACTTCCCAGAAACTATGATGTTGAATTAAGTTCCTATGTTGCTTGGCTGAGTTCCAGATTAAGGATCCCATGCTGACATCTGATATTCTTATTAGTTCTTCTATGGGGCGGTTGTTTGCATATTTTGTTTTCCATAGATAGGCCCAGGGGGTGGATGGCACAGTAAGCCATTTCCACCAAATACAAGCCCCCATTACCTCGTTGCTGTGAGAGGGATCCCTCAAACCAATGCCGTCGACACTCTTAGGAAGGCAAACTGTGTCCCATTTAAATAGAGCTCACTTACGAATTTGACCTGAGCTGCCCCATAAGAAGGATCTCTGAAGATGCTTGATTTCTTTTAGAACCCATTTGGGAGCCGCCAGGATAGAGAAAAGGTAGAGTGCCATGGAATGAAGAACGGCTTTGATGAGAACTAGCCGACTCGCCATATTAAGGTCGCTGTGAGTCCATAAAGAAAGGCGGTTCTCCAGCTTTTCTAAGAGGATTTTCCAAGAAGAATGCTTCAAGGCTGAGGCTATCAGAGGAGCACCAATATATTTGGATTGAAGAGAAGCAATAGAAAAACCCATAATGCAGGCTATAGCAGATTGAGTACTAATAGGCATATTGAAAAAGAAAATTTGGGATTTGGATTTATTGATAGAGGCTCCAGAGGCATCCGAGAAATCTGAAAGCAAGGACTTAAGTTGACGAGCTTCCTGGACTGAGGGATGACCAAAAAGCATGTTGTCGTCAACAAATTTTTGGTGAGTAAAGGCTGAGGAGTTATGAAAAGACAGGCCTCTAAGGAGCTGTGATTGATGAGCCTTTTTAATGCTTCGACCCAAACCTTTTGCCATAATAACGAATAGGAAGGGAGAAAAAGGGTCTCCCTGTCTAATTCCCCGAGAAGGTTGAAAAGGAGAAGATGGGATACCATTGATCAGAATAGAAAAAAAAGAGGAGGATAATAGACTCATAACCCATCTGACCCAAGGGGGAGAAAAACCAAAAGCAGTAAGGGTTTTTTTAATGTACAACCAGCTTAAGCTATCAAAAGCCTTTGAAAGATCAATTTGAAGGAGCATACCTGGCTTCTTCGATTGCTTTAAGGAATGGATTATTTCATGAGTGAGGATAATGTCGTCCGTAATCTGCCACCCTTCGACATATCCAAATTTCTCAGGCGATATTATGAGAGGGAGCAATAGTTTGAGTCTGGAGGCTATGATTTTGGAGACATCTTGTAGATAATGTTGCATAGAGCAATAGGCCTATATTTGTCAGGAGTGCTGGGCTGAGCTTCCTTGGGTATGAGGGCGTTGAATGTGGCATTCATTCCAGGAAACATCCATCTCAAGGATCTTGATTCCTCAACAACCTCCCATACTTCTATTTTGATCAATCCCCAGAAATTGTGAAAAAAAGTTCGAGGTAAATACATCCGGGCCAAGCGCCTTCCCAGCTTTCAATTGACGAACTGCCGCTTCAACCTCCTGCAATTCTACAGGCCTGAGAAGAAGTTGGTTGTGCTCCTCTGTAATTAATTTCGGAATATTCCTTGTAATTTTTTCTATGGCAATCGATCTATTTATGTGTGGTTCTTGATGCGCTTGCTTGAAATAGTTTACAAATTCGCTTTCAATTTCTTCATGAGTTTCCATTTTTGCCCCTTGCTCATTTTGTATGTGAGTTATGTTGTTGTTCATTCTGCATTGGATGGTGGTACTATGAAAAAATTTTGTATTTTTTTCTCCATCCTTAAGCCATTTTATTCTTGATTTTTGCCTCCATAGCGTTTCTTCCTGTTTTGCCCTTTCTAAGATTTGCAACTCAAGAATTTTTTCCTGTTTTGATAAGTCATCTGATCGGTCTTCAATTATGATCCTCTGCTGTAGGTTTTTCATATCTTGATCAAGGGAAATCTGAGCCTGGAAAATATTGCCAAAAGAAGTATGGTTCCATTGTTTGATCTTACCCTTGAGATGCTTAAGCTTCTGTTGAAACTGAAACATCTTTGTTCCCTCCGGAGGAGTGAAATTATTCCATTTCGTGTTGATTAAGTTATTGAAGTCCATATGAGACATCCAGAAAGCTTCAAAACAAAATGGTCTTCGGATGGTGCTTCCCGGATGAGTCCATTGTAGTGAGATTGGCTAGTGATCCGATCCCGAGATCGGCAAGATGGAAGCAGCAAAATCTCCCCGTAAGTGAATAGCGATGTCTGATAATAAGAATATATCCAAATGAGAAGATACCTACTGCAACCCTGCTCTTTTGTTATTCCAGGTAAAAAGTCCGTTATTGAAAGGCATGTCAATAAGCCAATTATTCTGAATGAAATCCTTTAGGTGATTCCCATCCTTGTTCCCTCTATACCTGCCTCCCCTCTTTTCTTCCAGCCTGGTAATCATGTTGAAATCGCCCCCAGAAATCCACAAAGGGTGCAATCCAGCAGAGTTGATTACCGAGAGGGTATTCAGGATTTCTATCTTGTGCATGGTCTCCTGGGGGAAATACACATTGGTAAGATGCCCATATGTGTTGGTCCCTATGATGTGAAATATTGCTTGGATGAAATTCTTGTTAGCATGGATGTTGTTGAGCATAATAGTTCGAGCGTCCCATAAGACTGTTAGGCCTACAGATGCTCCATCTGCATCTACTGCCACGTTGAGACCTCCTGGCTAGGCTTTTGCTGCAATCCTTTCTAAAGCACTTGAATTACATTTTGTTTCTTGCAGGAATAGGATTTGTGGTTTTTCTTGCATTATCATGTTTTTGAGTAGTCTCCCTTTCCCTGGGCCATTGAGCCCTCTAATATTCCATGATATTAACTTCATTAGGAAGAGTTGTGGAGGGAGTTATAATACTTTGTTAGCTTGGAGTACCTGCCTGACTCCACTAACATTTCTCCTATTCTGATTGTTCGTTAAAGATCTGTTTTTCTTCCACGTTTTTTGATGTCTTTGGTGATAAATCTTCCATCCCAAGAGCTGCCAGTCTAAATACCTAGAGATTTCTGCCTTTGTGCCCGGGATAAGATATCCTCCAGATTCCCTACTTGTTGATCTGGAATTTTGTCAAAAAATTTTGTTTTACATGCCTCCTCGAGGCCCTGAATGTCTAGTTCCCCAATGTCTATGTTTTATGGATCCTCCTCCATGAGCTAAGAGTCATTTTGCTCTACATTTATTTCTGTTGTTATTCTTGAGTCAGATTGTATATTGTCTACTTCCATTCCTTGAATGTTCCATGCTGGGACTTTATGTTTAGCTGAGGAAAAGGTATCATTGGGCAACGGATCTTCTGGGAGCAACTTGGAATCTGTGTGAACTGATTGTTTGTCCTTCTTTTCTTTCCGCTCTAATGCAGTAAGATTTTCAGAATTGAGAACAGATTCTCGGGCTAATGCTTCAAATCTGTTGCTCATAGAAGGTTTGAAAGAGCTGGATTGAGGCTTCCTGGGATTTGGAGCTGCTTTCTTGTGGTTTTTTCTGCGGTTGGGTACTTTGGTAAAGCCATCAGATTCAGGCTTATCAGAGGCGGCTGGGGATGAAGGTTTTTGAGTTAAAGGGCAATCCCTGAATAAGTGGCCCAGAGCATGACATCTTCTACATCTAAACGGCACATGTTCATAGTCAATCAACTGAACCCATTCATAATCGTCATGGAATAAACTTACCGCATCTGAAAGAACCTTGTTGAGGTGCATGTAAACGCAGATTCTTGCATAAGAGGTGCATCTTTGGATTTTTGTTTCCTCTGCTACTTTGATAAATTCTCCTAGAACATTACCAATTTCTTGTAAAGAGACTTCCTCCTAATACTCCACGGGAATCGAATAGATTCAAATCCAAACAGGAGCCCAACTGAGATCCTCTTTATCAGGGTTGAAGCGCTCTACCCATCCTCTAAGATACAGGCCAGCAGCATTGAAGAAATATGGACCTCCATCCAAAACCCTGTTCCGATCCTCTAAGCAGTTAAAAATGGCTGTAAAGAACCCTTTAGGCCCCAGCTGCAGGGTGATATGTCGTTTTGGGTTCCATTTCGCTGCTATCCAGCCACGCAGTGCCTTCTCAGTCGGCCATATTCCTATGAACTTGCCTATTAGTGCATGATCCCTCATATATTATATCTGAGCATTGATCCAATGGCTAGGAAATTCTACTTTTGGCCACTCTGTTGCCACTAGGTTGCATGTGGTCGAGCTTACTCTGGGTTGTTCTTTGTCATCCTTTCTTTCCTATTGTGGGTTCAGATCCGTGCGATCCACATTCTGAACCTCTGGTTGGTCGCCTTCCTTGTTCTTCTGCCTCTCTTCATCGTTCGTTGGGGGAGGCGCTGCGTCTTCCCCCTGGGGGGCATTCATAGGTCCTTAAACTGCTTTGATGGGTTTGAAAAAAACGTGAGGTTGTCGTATCTGGCAAGTCTGCAAGACTCTGGGAGGTCTGGCATTGCAGAGGATTCAGAAACCCTAGAAAGCTAAACTGCCAAACCGCTCCTCACTCCAAGTAAAACTCGTAAATACTTTATTATTAAATAAATAACAAAAATAATTTAATCACATTGAAAATGAGACACCAAGAGATGAGATTCTTGCCAAATGAAATCTCATTGTTGAATGGGAATGGATAACTCTTTCATGATAATGCTTCTAGATCCAATTCTAGATAAGTTTAATGGATTGGGACATAAACATGCATTAAGTTACTTAGCTCGAGAAAGAGGTTAAGCTTAAGAAAAACATAAAACTCTTGTGGGAAAGAAAGGCAATCTTTTATGAGGAAAATCCTCATGGGAGAGAAAGGTGAGATTTTCTAGGAAAAGCCTAAGAAAATAGATAAAAATATCCATAAAATTGGGATGTTGCTAAAGGAAGCCATATCATGAAAGAGGGAATTAAATATCCATTGATGAGATCAGCAAGAGGCAGTTGATCCATGGCAAGAACTCTCAGCTCGGGGGTGAACTGGAGGAAATTAGTTTTAGATTAGGTGGTGGAGCTCGATTTTCCCAGTGAGATTCGTTGCGCTACTCTGATCTTATTCAATTTCATGATATGTTATGTATGTTGGCTCCTTACTCTTTATGTTGTAGAATCTTTAATATTATGGGTATAATTGCATGTGTTATCTTTGTTTATGAGATAATTGAATAATTATGCATGTGACAACTACTAAAACTAAATTTAATCAAACTTAAATTTAGTAATGGGAGCATATTAGGTGATTGTTAGGTTGGGTCAAGGAGGTATGTCACAGAGAGACACACAATGATACCTATTATCGAAGATATCTTACAACGGAAACATGGTTCTCATCGTATTTCTTATTGTCACATCTAGAACGAAAGGAATACTATTATAAACACTCTCTCTAAAGTGGTGCTTAGTGGAATCTAGGCCCTTAGAAGATCATGGAGCATTTATATGATACTTTATATGAGTGGTATCATAGGCCTTTCATATAAGTCATGCAACTAGAGATCATACATGAATGAAGATAATATATTCAAATTTGTTTATGTTTTTTTCTCCGAGATATAATTGTTGGATGATTGGTAGCTTATGGTATTTTGTGCTATGTATTTAGGCTTAGGATATGTATTGATCGACTTGATAGGAAATGATGGGGATTTTAAAAGGCTTTATATTTTTCTCCTTTTCATGGATGGTTGTACTAAACAACAACCCATTTTTTAATGCACAATTGTGCATATCCAAAATGTAATTTTCACAATTCTTTAATAAAAACTGATATTTTTTCTTGAAAAATAATCTTGTAGATTTTATCCATTTATCTCAATAACTTACATATAAAATATCTATACATATTTTCAAGATATAAAATATTCAACAAAATTTTTCATAATATACCCCTTTAGGTATCATTAAAATAATATATTATGTTTTCTATACACATTAAAACAAGTGCAATATGCATGATTGCTACTTGGTTCCTACGTCTTATGCAAAAATTAGTTTATAGAAATAATCCCTGTAAGAATAATTAAAGGGTAGTATAATGCAGAATTTAAATAAAGTAATTATTTAAGAAAATCAAAACTTATTTATGAAAATTTTATGATAAAAATAATTGAAAATACAAGTGGTTATGATGATTTGATTATACCTATGCCTACCAACTATTAATAGAAAGAAAATAAGTTACTAAATATATAATTAATTCTAATTTTTAAATCCAACATTAGAATAGAATTTATATAGATTGAGATTTTTTTTTGTAGGCAAATCCTCTTTTCTATTTATATATAAACAAACTGAAACCACGTACAGTTAATAGGTGGCCTCAACTTGCCCAATGGAAACCAAGTTTGTTGGCCACCGATGCATATTGTAAGCCGTCCAAAAATGATAAGTTATCAGTCTTTCTACCCAAGAAATATATATATAACTATTTAAGAACCAGTCTATAGTCTTAGATACCATAAGCATGCATGTAAAAGAAAGGTAGTCGTTAAAAAACAAAAAAACCTGAGCTATCCTTGTGCTCAACCATTCTTTGAGGTCTTTTGGTTCTAACTCAACTGCCACTGGATCTTCAACTGAATCTCTAGGTGTTGGTGTCATTTCAATAATGCATGGAATGTGTCATTGGATACGATCCAGTCTAATGTCCTATTTACAGAGCTGGAACTGGATAGTTTGTAGGTCCTTTTTGTAGTCTGGCATGTCTCTAATGATCAGAGCCATCCCCATGGACACCAGTTCCATTGCTTGTCCTACCAGTCTTTTCATGAGCCAATACAGATGCAAGGTTTGTTTGAATTGGGATAGTCTCCCTTTAGTGTTCTTAGGATCTGGAATGTGTTCTTTCCATTCCTCCATTTCGTCCTCGGAGTCCTCTTCCATAATTCAGTCCTCCATTTCTTCTATAGTTTTGTGGATCCCTACATCTATTCCTTCCTTATATGCTTTCACTACCTCCTTGACAATATCATCTATGGATCTTCTCCCTTTCCTCTGTTCCGAGGTTCCCAGGTCCTTTGAACAAGGACCAAATTTTCCTCGTACTCCGCGGCCTCTTCCTCTGGCTGGACGTGCCATGTCACAGTTGTTTACTACCTATTCGCAGTGATCACAGTTCAATGTCAGGATAATAAAACCATTAATCGTCCAAATGGCGGTTTCCTCGTGGAGTTTCTATTCTTCGTCACTGACTCCCCTTTGCCTGCACTCCATTGCTCCCAGGAATTCAGATGAAATAGGGGTGGGCTTCACCTTCTCCCTGCTCAACTCGTCCTACCCCTTGGTCAGACCCAACATGGTCTCGGTCACTCCTCCACTATCCCTTCCTCCCATATTGAGGTCCATCAGGCTAACCCATTCCCTATTCGACTCCAGTAAAGCATGTAAAGGGAGCTTCAAGCTGAGACTCTCCTCCCTCCCCCTGCCTTGCATGCCATCACCACTCCCTACCCTCGCAGTGCTACCGCCTCTGCATGCCACCCATTCCATACTTAGCTTCCTGCCCAGCTGCCCCTCCCAGGCTTTCTCTTCTTTGGTGCCATATCTCCCCCTATCTACCCAGAAATTCAGCCTGAAGAACTTTGTCGGACCCTTAATCCTCCATTCCACCCAAATAAAATCCTCTCTAGCTTCGCTAGCCTTTTCCATGAGAAAAATGTGCCACTCCCTATTAGCTTCTATGCCCTCAAGCCTGACCAGCAATGACGCAGAGCTAAAGGGCCCCTCTTCCTCAATTTTTATTCTCTTTCTGCGTAGAATAATCTCTTCCCATAGTATTTCCTTCCCGACAAGGCACAATTCTCTTCCCCCACTCGGCATGCTAGACTTTCCTTTACTAATTACAGAAAGAAAATAGTTAACATACCCATGGTTGCTATGCCTTCTTACTGAATGCGAATATGGCTGGTCCTCTGCTCTCGTTATCCTGCTGCCCTGCAATCTATCCATCCTCCCTTCTCCACGCTCCCTCTCATACTTTTATTTACCTACCTGTCGTCCCATCCACCTTACGCATCCGTCCTTACCACCTCTTCTCTTACTTGTGTACCAAATGCCACTTCTCCCTATTGACGTTGTTGTAGACATGCGGGACGCCACCACGCCCTGCGGTATAAGCGTGTGGGTAATGGTAGGAAGTCCTCTCACCTCCTGGCCCCTGACATCCATTATTCCATTGATTACCCACTTCGTCACCCCAATTGGGGGATATAGATTGAGATTATTAATATCAAAAATAATTCTAAATATTTAAATATTTAGAATTGATAATTTAAATATTTAATGTAAATTATTTTATTTTTACTAAAAAAAAATAATAAATCCACTTTAAACATGTTGAAAAATGTGCAACAAGAAATGCTAAAATGTGCTAAAAATAGAACTCCTAAAAATACCACTTCCAAAAATAGCAGTTTGGCCACCTTGGGTGAGAGGTGAAACTGCTAAAAATAACATCTTCTAAAAATAGCATTGTGGGTCCCTTCCTATTTATAGCAGTCCCTGGTCTATCTATAGGAAGTAAATTCGAATTTGGTCTTACCAGCAATTTGGAATACTAATTAATTAATTCTCCATGAGTTAATTAGTTAAGGAAAAGCAAACTTGAAGTCTTTGTGAGAACATGCAATTATTTCTCCATTAATTGGGGAATGTGTCCTTGATTTGCTCCACTGATTGAGGAATTAAGGATGATTTCTATATTGAGAGGATTAGTTGACTTAGTTTAACTTAGTCAAGTTTAGTTAGATTAATTTAACAAGTTTTTAAATTAATGAGATACAGTTTGTTGATGCTTGCATGCATGTGACAGTTGTTATTTTCAGATAACTGTGTATTCACTCATGGATAATTGATGCATGTCAGTTTTGTCAGAGACCCAGTTGAGATCAGAGAAGGGATAGTGTACTATCAATCGGATGAATATTTTTCCTATAAAGGAAGCTCATCCATGATGAGGATTTATCTCCTTCAGGTTTGTGCAGTTAGATCAGCAGTTAGTGAGTGTGTGAAGAGGCCAATTCACACAGGTGGCAGTAGTGGACCCCAAGGAAAAATGCACAAGGAAATAGGAGGCTTGGAGGACAGAGGAGAAGGTTTGTGAGAATCCGTTGACTGTCTATGAGCAGCAGAGGGATTGCAGAGAGAGCGGGATAGCTTGTGAGTTGATCCTTTTTGTAATCTGGACTATATTTCCACTTGTATGATAATACAGAGTTGGGGTTTTAGGCTGAGGCTTTTCCCGGGTAAATTCTTCTATGTTATGTGTGATTGATTCCTTCTTATCAGTTATATGTGTCCTTATTGATGTTGCTCATGGTTGATTAAGTTTCCACTAAATTGTTTGTAGAAGTAGATCAAGTGTTTTCCTTTAGTACATTGCATTACCAGGTGATCTACAGGTGGGAAATTTCTACATGGTATCAGAGCCAGTTGATTTGTAGAAAAATTCTAAAAAAATCTATATGGTATCAGAGCTAGCTGATTTGTAGAAAAATTCTACAAAATTCTACATGGTATCAGAGCACAGGTGATCAAGGAAGAACAATATACTAGAGGAGATTTCGAAGTTTTGAGTTTTGGGCCATGAGTTTTCGGAGCCGATCTGAAAATTTTTGTACAAAATTTTCAAAAAGAAATAGTAGATCTGGATTCCTTGCTGAAAAATACCCAAATTCAAAAAAAAAAAATCAGCTGAATCGGAGTTCGGATGAGGGAGATATCACTAATTTAAAATCAGCTCTTTTTCTAGAAAATTTTGTGACGGCGGGAAAGTGGAAATAGATTGGTGTGCTAGCCAAGAACCTCTATGCACTTGAGGTACAAGATGCATGAAAAGCCTTGAGGAGCAAGGAAAAGGTTAGATACTTGGTGGTTGAGAGAGAGAGTAAATTACCTCTCAACATGCAGAGCCTTAAGAAGTCTCAGACAATTGTGGAGGAGCCATGATTGGTGCAGCAGCTTTAGGAGGTTGTGGAGTAGCCACAAGGGGGAAAAATGAGAGGAGATTGAGTAGAGACATATACTCATGCAGATCCCTCTAGTAGGGGGAAAATTCGAGCCAGGTGGGCAGAGGGATCACATGCAGCCATACCTCCAAGTGGGAGGTGGGGCGATGTGGAGTGATCGTCCCAAGAGGGTTGAAATGAAGGGCAGGATCCTTGAGGTACCCAACCTTTTAGATGAGACCTTGTTATGGGAGCTCCGATGTGGAGTAGCAGGAACTGATTGATTGAGTAGAGACAGATGTGGATGGAGCGGCAGAGAGAGCTATAGTGCAGGGAATCCCAGGATAGTGCATAACAGGCAGGCTGTAGCAATGCGAGAGGCACAAGTGTTTTGCACAGTGCTAGGTGGCACAGAGAGGTGTGAAATGGTGCAAGATGCATGGAGATGTTGCAGTAGCGCAAATGTTAGAGAGGAAGCACTTGTCAGCAGCAGGTAGAGCTTCAACATCAGAGTATGTTTCTAGCCTAACAAAGTGGTCAGTTGGGAATGTTTTTGTTCCAAGAGTTGTTGAAGCAAGCAGACTAGGTAGATATGTTGCATGCAAAACATTCTAGAGTTACAGGATCGGGTTCGAGAGGAAGCCTTTCTTGTTGAGAGGGGGTGTTGAAAAATGTGCAACAAGAAATGCTAAATTTAGAATGTGCTAAAAATAGAACTCCTAAAAATACCACTTCTAAAAATAGCAGTTTGGCCAATAAGCATTTTGGCCACCTTGGGTGAGAGGTGAAACTGCTAAAAATAGCATTTATGGGTCCCTTCCTATTTATAGCACTCCCTGGTCTATCTATAGGAAGTAAATTCGAATTCGGTCTTACCAATAGTTTGGAATATTAATTAATTAATTCTCCATGAGTTAATTAGTTAAGGAAAAGCAAACTTGAAGTCTTTGTGAGAACATGCAATTATTTCTCCATTAATTGGGGAATGTGTCCTGGATTTGCTCCACTGATTGAGGAATTAAGGATGAGTTCTATATTGAGAGGATCAGTTGACTTAGATTAACTTATTCAAGTTCAGTTAGATTAATTTAACAAGTTGTTAAATTAATGAGATACAGTTTGTTGATGCTTGCATGCATGTGACAACTATTATTTTCAGATAACTATGTCTTCACTCATGGATAACTGATGCGTGTCAGTTTTGTCAGAGACCTAATTGAGATCAGAGAAGGGACAGTGTACTATCAGTTGGATGAATATTTTTCCTATAAAGGAAGCTTATCCATGATGAGGATTTATCTCCTTCAAGTTTGTGCAATTAGATCAGAGGTTAGTGAGTGTGTGAAGAGGCCAATTCACACAGGTGGTAGCAGTGGACCCCAAGGAAAACTGCACAATGAAATAGGAGGCTTGGAGGACAAAGGAAAAGGTTTGTGAGAAGCCTTTGAATGTCTATGAGAAACAGAGGGATTGCAGAGAGAGTAGGATAGCTTGTGAGTTGATCCTTTTTGTAATTTGGACTATATTTCCACTAGTATGATAATACAAAGTTGGGGTTTTAGGTTGAGGCTTTCCCCGGCTAAATTCTTCTGTGTTATGTGCGATTGATTCTTTCTTATCAGTTATATGTTTCTTATTGATGTTGCTCATGGTTGATTAAGCTTCCGCTAAATTTTTTGTAGAAGTAGATCAAGTGCTTTTCTTTAGTACATTGCATTACCAGGTGATCTACAGGTGGGAAATTTCTACATGGTATCAGAGCTAGTTGATTTGTAGAAAAATTCTACATGGTATCAGAGCTAGCTGATCTATAGAAAAATTTTACAAAATTCTACATGGTATCGGAGCACAGGTGATCAAGGAAGAACAATATACTAGAGGAGATGTCAAAGTTTTGAGTTTTGGGCTGTGAGTTTTCAGAGCAGATCTGAAAATTTTTGTGTAAAATTTTCAGAAACAAATAGTAGATCTGGATTCCTTGTGGAAAGATACCCAAATTCAGAAAAAAAAATCGGATGAATCGGAGTTCGGATGAGGGAGATATCGCTGATTTAAAATCAGCTCTTTTTCTAGAAAATTTTATGACAGCGGGAAAGTGGAAATAGATGGGTGTACTAGCCAAGAACCTCTATGCACTTGAGGTACAAGATGCATGCAAAGCCTTGAGGAGCAAGGCAAAGGTTAGATACTTGGTGGTTGAGAGGGAGAGTAAATTGCCTCTCAACATGCAGAACTAGATGTAGTCTCAGACATTTGTGGAGGAGCCACAATTGGTGCAGCAAATTTAGGAGGTTGTGGAGCAGCCACAACAGGGGAAGTTGAGAGGAGATTGAGTAGAGACATATACTCATGCAGAGACCTCCAGTAGGGGGAAAATTCGAGCCAGGTGGGCATAGGGATCACATGCAGCCATACCTCCAGGTGGGAGGTGGGGTGATGTGGAGTGATCATCCCAAGAGGGCTGAAATGAGGGGCAGGATCCTTGAGGTACCCAACCTCTTGGATGAGACCTTGCTATGGGAGCCCCTATATGGAGTAGCAAGAACTAACTGATTGGGTAGGGACAGATGTGGATGGAGCAGCAGAGAGAGATACAGTGCAGGGAATCCCAGGACAGTGCATAGCATGTAGGTTGTAGCAATGCGAGAGGCATAAGTGTTTTGCACAGTGCTAGGTGGCACAGAGAGGTGTGCAATGGTGCAATATGCATGGAGATGTTGTAGTAGCACAGATGTCGAAGAGGAAGCACTTGTCAGCAACATGTAGAGCTTCAACATCAAAATATGTTTCTAGCCCAACAGAGTGGTTAGTTGGGAGTGTTTTTGTTCCAAGAGTTGTTGGAGCATGTGGACTTGGTAGATATGTTGCATGCAAAACATTCTAGAGTTACAGGATCGGGTTCGAGAGGAAGCCTTTCTTGTTGAGAGGGAGTGTTGAAAAATGTGTAACAAGAAATGCTAAATTTAGAATGTGCTAAAAAAAGAACTCCTAAAAATACCACTTCTAAAAATAGCAGTTTGGCCGATCAACATTTTGGCCACCTTGGGTGAGAGGTGAAACTGCTAAAAATAACATTTCTGGGTCCCTTCCTATTTATAGCAGTCCCTGGTCTATCTATAGGAAGTAAATTCAAATTTGGTCTTACCAGCAGTTTGGAATATTAATTAATTAATTCTCTGTGAGTTAATTACTTAAGGAAAAGCAAACTTGAAGTCTTTGTGAGAACATGCAATTATTTCTCCATTAATTGGGGAATGTGTCCTTGATTTGCTCCACTGATTGAGGAATTAAGGATGAGTTCTATATTGAAAGGATCAGTTGACTTAGTTTAACTTAGTCAAGTTCAGTTAAATTAATTTAACAAGTTGTTAAATTAATGAGATATAGTTTGTTGATGCTTGCATGCATGTGACAGTTGTTATTTTTAGATAACTGTGTATTCACTCATGGATAACTGATGCATTGCCAGTTTTGTCAGAGACCCAATTGAGATCAGAGAAGGGACAGTGTACTACCAGTTGGATGAATATTTTTCCTATAAAGGAAGCTCATCAATGATGAGGATTTATCTCCTTCAGGTTTGTGCAGTTAGATCAGAGGTTAGTGAGTGTGTGAAGAGGTCAATTCACACAGGTGGGAGCAGTGGACCCCATGGAAAACTGCACAAGGAAATAGGAGGCTTGGAGGACAGAGGAGAAGGTTTGTGAGAAGCCTTTGACTGTCTATGAGCAGTAGAGGGATTGCAAAGAGAGCAGGATAGCTTGTGAGCTGATCCTTTTTGTAATCCGGACTATATTTCCACTTGTATGATAATACAAAGTTTGGGTTTTAGGCTGAGGATTTCCCCGAGTAAATTCTTCTGTGTTATGTATGATTGATTCTTTCTTATCAATTATATGTGTTCTCATTGATGTTGCTCATGGTTGATTAAGCTTCCGCTAAATTTTTTGTAGAAGTAGATCAAGTGTTTTGCTTTAATACATTGCATTACCAGGTGATCTACAGGTGGGGAATTTCTACATGGTATCAGGGCTATCTAATTTGTAAAAAAATTCTACAAAATTCTACATGGTATCAGAGCTAGCTGATTTGTAGAAACATTCTACATGGTATCAGAGCACAGGTGATCAAGGAAGAACAATATACTAGAGGAGATTTTGAAGTTTTGAGTTTTGGGCCACGAGTTTTCATAGAAGATCTAAAAATTTTGTGCAAAATTTTCAAAAACAAATAGTATATCAGGATTCCTTGGGAAAAAATACCCAAATTTGAAAAAAAAATCGGCTGAATCAGAATTCGGATGAGGGAGATATCGCTGATTTAAAATCAGCTCTTTTTCTAGAAAACTTTGTGACGGTGGGAAAGTGGATATAGATTGGTGTGCTAGCCAAGAACCTGTATGCACTTGAGGTACAAGATACGTGCAAAGCCTTGAGGAGCAAGGCATAGGTTAGATGCTTGGTGGTTGATACTTGGTGGTTGAGAGGGAGAGTAAATTACCTCTCAACATGCAGAGCCAAAAGAAGTCTCAGATAATTATGGAGGAGTCACGATTGGTGCAGCAACTTTAGGAGATTGTGGAGAAGCCACAACAGGGGAAGCTGAGAGGAGATCGAGTAGAGACACATACTCATGCAGAGACCTCCAGTAGGGGGAAAATTCGAGCCAAGTGGGCAGAGGGATCACATGCAGCCATACCTCTAGGTGGGAGGTGGGGCGATGTGGAGTGATCATCCCAAGAGGGCCAAAATGAGGGGCAGAATCCTTGAGGTACCCAACCTCTTGGATGAGAACTTGCTATGGGAGCCCCGATGTGGAGTTGCAGGAACTAACTTATTGGGTAGAGACAAATGTGGATGGAGCGGAAAAGAAAGCTACAGTGCAGGGAATCCCAAGACAACACATAGCATGTAGGTTGTAGCAATGCGAGAGGCAAAATTTTTTTGCATAGTGCTAGGTGGCAGAGAGAGGTGTACAATGGTGTGAGATGCAAGGAGATGTTGCAGTACCACAGATGTCAGAGAGGAAGCACTTATCAGCCGTAGGTAGAGCTTCAACATCAGAGTATGTTTCTAGCCCAACAGAGTGGTCAGTTGGGAGTGTTTTTGTTCCAAGAGTTGTTGGATTAAGTGCTTGGTAGATATGTTGCATGCAAAACATTCTAGAGTTATAGGATCGGGTTCGAGAGGAAGCCTTTCTTGTTGAGAGGAAGTGTTGAAAAATGTGCAACAAGAAATGCTGAATTTAGAATGTGCTAAAAATACAACTCCTAAAAATACCACTTCTAAAAGTAGCAGTTTGGCCAATGAGCATTTTGGCCACCTTGGGTGAGAGGTAAAACTGCTAAAAAAAGGCATTTCTGGGTCCCTTCCTATTTATAACAGTCCCTGGTCTATCTATAGGAAGTAAATTCGAATTTGGTCTTACCAGCAGTTGGAATATTAATTAATTAATTCTCCATGAGTTAATTAGTTAAGGAAAACCAAACTTGAAGTCTTTGTGAGAACATGCAATTATTTCTCCATTAATTGGGGAATGTGTCCTTGATTTGCTCCACTGGTTGAGGAATTAAGGATGAGTTCTATATTGAGAGGATCAGTTGACTTAGATTAACTTATTCAAGTTCAGTTAGATTAATTTAACAAGTTGTTAAATTAATGAGATACAGTTTGTTGATGCTTGCATGCATGTGACAACTGTTATTTTCAGATAAGTGTGTTTCAACTCATGAAACTGTACATGTTCAGGTCTGTCAGAGACCTAGTTGAGACAAGAGAAGGGACAGGTACTATTAGTTGGATGAATAATTTTTCCTATAAAGGAAGCTCATCCATGATGAGGATTTATCTCCTTCAAGTTTGTGTAGTTAGATCAGAGGTTAGTGAGTGTGTGAAGAGGCCAATTCACACAGGTGGCAGTAGTGGACCCCAAGGAAAGCTGCACAAGGAAATAGAGGGCTTGGAGGATAGAGGAGAAGGTTTGTGAGAAGCCTTTGACTGTCTATGAGCAGTAGAGGGATTGCAGAGAGAGCATGATAGCTTCTAAGCTGATCCTTTTTGTAATCTGGACTATATTTCCACTTGTATGATAATACAGAGTTGGGGTTTTAGGCTGAGGATTTCCCCGGGTAAATTCTTCTGTGTTATGTGTGACTGATTCCTTCTTATCACTTATATGTGTTCTTATTGATGTTGCTCATGGTTGATTAAGCTTCCGCTAAATTGTTTGTAGAAGTAGATCAAGTGTTTTTATTTAGTACATTGCATTACCAGGTGATCTATAGGTAGGAAATTTCTACATGGTATCAAAGCTAGCTGATTTGTAGAAAAAATCTTCAAAATTCTACAAAACATTAAAAAAAATGTAGTTTAAGTTTACAATTCTCCAATAAAAATAGTATTTATATTTTGATAGATTCATAACTAAATAATTTAGTTATTCTAGACATATATTTGATAAATTTAATGTATGTAATATTTTTAAGCTAGATGATTTCTAATAATTAAATTATAAAAATCAAAGTTTTAAAAAATAATAATAAGAAGTTATATTTGGAAAATTAATATTGTGATGTAATTATTTAAAAAATAAAAAAATAAAAATTCCGTATATACTTAGCTCATGTTGTTTTCAATATTAAAGTGTAGAAAAAATAATATTTTTACTTTTAAAATATTA
>APFE031221397.1:132565-201082 GCA_000404065.3 Pinus taeda | reverse complement strand
TTGTGACAATGGTGCCAACCTCATTAAATGTAGTTTTTACACCATTGTTAAGGCCAATAATCTTCCCTCCTTTATAGGAGTTTCCCTTGCTTATCAAGAGAGATCAACCTGTATGGTTATGGAGAAATTCCATCCTTATCTTAAATGTGTTCCTTAACATTGTCAATTATTTCTAACTCTCAGGTTAAAGTGATTGAGAAAAATTTGCATACCATCACATAAAAAAAGATCTCATGGGAGAGTCAATTCCTTTAGGATAAATGTGTAAAAGTGTATCTCAAGGTTTCTTATCCCAACAACGGTCAAACTTTGCTAATCAAGACAAATTTCTTCCTTATATTGAATTTTATCATTCACATTAGAGCTCATCAACATCTTCATAAAGACCTACATATTACTTGGGAGATGAAGGAAAAGCAAATGGGTACGTTCTAGAGAACTTATTAGATTTAATTATGGGTTTTGAGATCTTCATGACTTTTTTAGTCTTGGTAATGTGAAATATATCATGACATAAGTGTTTTGTTTACTAGCCATTTCGTTTATATGGCTACACTAATTCCTATCAAGATAGAATACCTTGCCCTCCATTGTAAAGATTTGTTGATGTGTGGGCACACACATTTTCACTTGCACTTTTATCGTTTATATGGTTACACTAGTTCCTATCGAGATCAAAGACCTTGCCCTTCATTGTAAAGATTCATTTCCTTTTCTTAAAGTATAATTCCTATCAAGATAAAAGACCTTGCCCTTCATTGTAAATATTGGTTGCCACTTTGAAAAGTGTAACTCCTATCAAGATGGAAAACCTCGCCCTTCATTGTAAGGATTTTCTAATACGTGGGCATACACATTTTCATTTGTATTTTTATCATTGATATGGCTACACTATTTCCCATTCACTGTGAATATTTGTTGTTTTTAAAACTTTTGAAACCTAGTTTTACAAATTTGTCAAAATGCTTTGCAATTTAAAAAAGAAAAGAAAAGAAAATAATATTAATATCAAAAAATTTCATATAAGTAGTAGATAAAATTGAAAATAAATAACATAATATGGTATGTCCACCAAATGCTCCAATCATCAAGCCTTTCAACATAGTGTTTCCAACATCCTCCAAAATAAATAAAACATCAAAATCGGAATTGAATCCACAATACGTAATTATGTGAATAAATAAAAAACGGTAAAACCATGAATTGAAGCCCTATTTGTAAGATGTGCATTTGGAAGGGTATGAAATGAAAAGCAAACATTAATGAAAATAACAACCAAAAAAACAAAAAAAACCTGCACGAAAAAAGCATCCACTCAACAACCTATTTTCAAAAAGGCGCTGATTCAATTGAAATTTAAAAAAAAAACACGAACTCTAAAATTAAAACCGAAGAGGTATATTATCTACGATTCCAGAGGAGGTATGAGTGGTAGAACTTTTGTAGCCGTTGAACGGTGCTGGGGAATCCTTACCTATACATATATTAAGTCTTATCATTTTTACAGCATCTTCCTCCTCCTCTGTCCATATCACGTCTTGCTATTGTGTGTGTTTGGCTGTCTGTGTGGTTTGAGATTGGGTGTGGTTTGAGATTGGGTCTGTCTGTGTCTAGGTGTAGGTCGAGTTCATGTTTGAGTCAGACATGGTTGTGTGGGATAGAGGAGGAGGTTGAGGCCAGCAAAAGAAGGGCAGTGTAGCACAAGGCATGTGAGCTGCGTAGCAGTTTTTTGGGTTCATAGAGATCAATTATCTCGGCAGGGCAGGGAAGTTGAGTTTCTTAACAGTTTTTTGGGTTCATAGAGATCAATTATCTCTCAGGAATGGTATGGATCACATTCTATTTAATTTCACTTCAGTGATTTTGTTCATCTGTGGGCTCAGATGTTACAACTAATTCCATTTCATAACCTTGTATTTTTGTTTGTTTCAAGGAAATGAATCAAAATAAGGAAATAGGTGGTTGACGTTGCTACTCTTCAAAACCTACCTTGTACATCCCAATTATCTAGCTGAAAAGATGAAATTGAATCCCAATTCGAGGTATGTAGAGATGGCCCTGTATGTGTATGTCTCCTTTGAATTAGGTTGAGGCTCTACTTCCATGTCAAAAAATTCTAATAGATTTAATTTTTTCTTCAATCGGCCTCCTCGATAATTTCTATTACATTTTATTTTTCCTTCATCGCTTTAATCGGTCTCTGGCTCTAGCTTCACAAATTTACCCCATCGCTTACGAATTCAAGCATCACTGGCTTTTTGAATCACTTCCCATAGCTCTGTGTTTGGGTTTAATATGCTGCTTATTAGTTTAGTTTAACTTCAATCGGACCTACCTTGTACATCCCAATTATCTGGCTGAAGAGATGAAATTGAATCCCAATTCGAGGTATGTAGAGATGGCCCTGTATGTGTATGTCTCCTTTGAATTAGGTTAAGGCTCTACTTCCACATCAAAAATTTCTAATAGATTTAATTTTTTCTTCAATCGGCCTCCTCGATAATTTCTATTACATTTTAGTTTTCCTTCATCGCTTTAATCGGTCTCTAGCTCTAGCTTCACAAATTCACAAATTTACCCCATCGCTTACGAATTCAAGCATCACTATCTTTTTGAATCACTTCCCATAGCTCTGTGTTTGGGTTTAATCTGCTGCGTATTAGTTTAGTTTAACTTCAATCGGTATATGGTTGTAGCTTCACGAATTTATCCCATCCCCTACGAATTCAAGCATGACTGCATTTTTGAATCACTTCCCATAGCTCTGTATTTGGGTTTAATGTGCTGTGTATTAGTTTGGTTTAGTTTGTTTTTCTCCGGTATAGCTTCTTTTTTATTAGTTTATCCCATTCTAGTTTAATTTAGTTTGTGGTTCTCCTGTATAACCTCTTATTTATAAATTTAACCCATGCTTTCTTTTGGACATAACTTGGTTTCTGTGTATTGGTTCTCAGGTATAACCTCATCTTTATTAGTTTAACCTATGCTTTCTTTTGGACATAACTTGGTTTCTGTGTATTGTGTTATTTTTTCGTTTAACCCGTGGGTTTTTTTCACTTACGGGTATAACTCATATGGTATATTGTGTTATGTATTGGTTCAACCTCATGTTTTTGGTTTTAATGCGTTGTGTATTGTGTCGTGTGCAGCAGCCATAGATTTAAGGTTTAGTTTCCTCAATAATTTGTGATACCCTTGTGCCCCGTGCATGAGCTTGATTTAAGGCTCTGTTTTCTCTCCAGGAATTTTACCCTTGATGGGCTCTGTTTCCCACTCAATGGTTTTACCCTACCCTACGATTTCTATTAAATTAATTTTTTCATTCATGGCTTCAATCCACGCATATCTATCGATTTAGCTTAACGTGTGGCTTCTTTCACTGTATTTTCTGCCGTATGTTATTTTGACCCAAGGTTTTTTTATTATTGGTTGTTGTGCTGTGTATAAGTTTAATTCGTGATATTTTTTATTATAACTTACTTTGTATTGTGTTATTTAATACTGTAATACATGGTTTTTAACCATTATATATTTATAAGTAACCAATTAAAGCCAACCCTGAAACAATGTTAACATGCCAGTTAAACCCAAAACGCACCTCATTAAAACTTCATCTACTTACAGTTACCGTATTTATTAAATTTTCAAATTAATATATAATGTACGTTTTCAAATTAATAATAATACATACATACAGGGAGTTGCTCTTTATTATGTCTGATTTATACAACTTTTAAATTATTAATAATAATGCAACTCAGTTGTCTCAATGGGGGATTCTCTATTATATATATAGCTTTCCTTTGCTTGAATCCTTCGGAATCAGTTACATTACATTACATCTTTTACCTTCAGCTTCTTTGGGGATTCAACACCCCATCACGTCTGGTCCGGTCTAGTCCACAATTAGCTAGTCCCTCTACCATTTCTACTCATTTATTTCCCTCCGGTATTAGCGAGGCCTTGTACCATTCGTGGTGGTTAAAGCCAGATACATTGTGTTAATGTGCTACTTCAATCCATGGTTTTGAACCCTTGTAATTTTTATCTTTAACTAAATAAAAAACCCTACCCTGAATCAATTTTAACCTGTCAATTAAAGCTGCCCATGCATTTACTGGCTCAAGCTCAACCTTCCCAAGTGTCGTTACCCTTTCCTTGTAACCGGTTTATTAATTCATACATTTTCAAAATATTAATACAACTCTCTTTTTTATCATCGGTTTACTCAAATTTTAAAAAATAATAGTAATGCATCTCAGCTGAGCTCTTTCGCGTCAATTGGGAATTCTATGTTATATAGCTCTGTTTCGCTTCACTTCAATCCTCCTGTATCAGTTACAGCCTTCTTTGGATAGTCAATTATGCCCCTCAATTATGTCCCTCTTACCATTTATTATGTCCCTCTTATCATTTGTAATAGTTTTTCCTAGAGATAATTAAAGTTAGGTGAGATGAAATGAATTGGTTTTTACTTTTTATTTTTCGTAACTCGAATAACTTATCCTTCTTTTTTAAAATAAAATTTAATTATACCATTAATTACATATATAATCCTAATTCATAATATATATTTTTATTTAAATTATGTTTATTAGTCTTTGGACTTTGGAAAAATTAAAGTAAAACTCTCATCTTATATTTCATTAATAATATCTTTTTATGGACATTTTTTCTTATATTACGGAGTTATTTGTAGAAATGACATACTTTTAGAAAAAGTGTGAAGGAAAGTAAATTCATATTTCTTTTCATTATTTAAATATTTGATAGAAAGGATCTTTTTTTTATATGAAAAGAAAATTGATAATTTTTGTTATATCTTATTAAAAATATACAGTTTTTCTCTAATATTTGTATGGTACTACATGCAAAAGGAGTTTTGCCGAAAATAAATATTGACAATATTTTCTCAAATATTGGAAGAGAAGTTATTTTTTATGGAAGGGGCTAAACTCCTTACAACTTCTCAAGGAGGATGGGCTCCATTTTTCTTTGAGTATTGTAGTTATTTTTTATTGTGTTGATTACTTTTCTTTAAACTCATATGCGTCACAACACATTTTTTTAAGATGCATTTACCTTACACCATTTATATTTGAAGAAGGTCATATTACACTTACATGATCATCTATTTATATTATAACACTTATTACAATTGCATTTAACAAAAAACACACTTTTAATTAAAAAAAATTAAAATATTTTACCCAAAAACAAATTAGACAACCTTCAACAATGTACACAACACTAAATATCTCTCTAATTAACAAACTATTCATATTGGTGCTTTTTGTTTGCTTTTTGTTTGGTATATATATGTTTGTGATTTTGAAAATGTTTTATGTATCTATGTTGATATTTTGAATTGAAATTGTACCATATTTCTTTATTCATTTTCAATTGTGCGTGTGTGTGTGGGTCAGTGCAATTGTGTGTTTGCCTATTTGAAATCGAATATATATGTGAGTGGTTTTGAGAATGATTATTTCCTTTTGTATTTCAACACAAAATTGTGTATTGTGTGTTTGCTTATTTGGAGTTGTATTTTGTATTTTTATTTAATTCAAATTCCATATGTATGTGAATGGTTGTATGAATGTTTATTTATGAATATGTGTATGTAATTTGAAATTGTATTCATGTGTTTGTTGTATTGAATTACGAATTTGAATGTATATGCATAATGTAGAGATTAATTTGTATATTGTGTGATTGTTTATTTGAACTTGTACTCTATATGTTTCTTTATTTTAAATTACATATATATGTGTGTGAATGTTTATTTATGAATATTTGTATTTCATTTGGGTTGAAATTGCAATTGTGTGCTTGTTGATTGAATTGTGATTGTAATTAATTTCAAAACATAAATTTGAATTTGTATATAAAATGTATGTTTTACTTTGTATATTGTGTGTTTTTTATTTGGAATTGTAAAATATGTTTTCTTCTATTTGAATTTGTATTTTGTGTCTGATATTTAAAAATTTAGAATTTTATATTTCCTTATTTAAATTTAAATTTTGTGATGCAGGAGCATCTGGTCGACAGGGTGAAGACCGAGACGGGACACACAGAGTTTCAGAAAAAGACTGGGAAGGTTAAACAAATCGACAAGGGACAGCAAGACTGCCAGTTTCTTTTAATTTCATTTTATTTCCTCTATCAGAGTCAACTACAGTTTATTTAAAATTTCTGTTAGGTAATTTTAATTAGTTTATTTTATTGTAGCTATGAGTGTAAATTGTAATACGTAGACTAGTTTATTTCAAAAAATGTACACAGTCACCTTTGTGGGGCCAGTGACAAAGTAGTTAGAAGTCAGGTTCATAACTGAAAAACAGGAAACTAAACAAGTTTTATTATCTAACTGTTTGTAAACGGGTAACGATATACAGTTATCAACCGAATCATATCAGGGGTATAAATGACCAAACCGAAGACAAAAGAGGGGTTCAGTTCAGCAGCTAAGAAAAAGAGAGAAATATTATTGCTATAAAGAAATACAGAAATTCATTCCTCTTATTTCCTTCATTTATAAATTACTGTGCACGAAAGAATGTATCTACATTCTGAATAATTCATATTGCTAAGAAATCATAATTCTATGTAAACTACTATAATCAACAAATGCATTGCCGAGTGGCATTAGCATAGAACTAAATACATGTAAATCTCTACACAAGTAAGTGACCATGCAGGTGGAATAACTACAGAGAGCATTCCAAGTTACTGAGCGTGGAGTAACGCCAAACAAGACAACAGTCAAGTTAACCCAAGATGAAGTGAAGAGTATGCAATACGACAGCAAATAAACAAAGAGAGGAGCAAATAGCGTGAAGTTCTCAGATCGAATCCGGGTAAGAAATCAAACCCACAAACATTAAATACGAAGTGAAATTTCCAAATATATACATATATTAAATGCAGGTCTGTACCAAATTAAGAACTTACAGTCAAAATCATTTCGAGGGTCGAACCCTTTCCGCCTTTTAACAGGCGTGACCAAACAAATAACCGAGTCCCATATATTACACCGACAAGTAACAAAACATACAAAGCCATAGCTTACAGTAACTAAATACAGACGCACAGTGCCATACAAGGCCGAAGACGATAGGGTTCCTAGGGTCCGAGACCACACGAAGTTACAGGCGGACTCAACTCTAAAACAAATAACAAATAGAAGACATAGAGCTACCCCGGAGCATGAGGCCGTAGCTTCTTGCACATGACCACAGTGCCGCCACCTGTAACAGACAACCAAACGAAGCAACTGAGTTAGGGTTTGAGGGAAAAGCAAAACCCTGATAGTTACAAGTCACCATAGCCTTACCAGAAGGGAAATATAGTAAGTAAAGAGACAAGGGTTCACGAGAGGAGGACTATCATACGTGAAGGTGAACGGATTCCATGTTCGCCGAGAACCCACCTGACCACAGAGGAGCCAGACAGGTTAGCAAATACCCCAGAAGTGAAAACGAGATTACAGCAGAGAAATCAACTTACCAGTTGGATGAATCGAATGTGTGACACCGATAGTAGCAGGCCTTCGATCATACATTGTTCCTGAGCAGAACGAGGTCGTCCAGGTGGAGAAACAACCATAGAAACACCGCATGTGACCAAACAAACCAACAAACTCAGATAAAGAGCAAGTTGACAGAGAGACTCGAGGAAAAACCCAATAACAGAAACGCGGACAGAGTTACCACTTACCAGTGCATACGAGAAACAAAGGTACCGACGGAGCCATGGTGGAAAACCACATTCTCAGGCAAGAAAACCACTAAAAACGACCAAACATCGACGGTTTCCTCCAAGACAGAGCCGAGCCGAAACAGGTTGCAGAGCGACGAGTTCACCATACCAAATGACCAAAAGCGCGAAATGCAACAACCAAAACAGGAACGGGAGGATTAGGGTTAACCTTTAATCGAGTCGGACAGGTGTAAGCTGGAGGAGAAGCGAAGTACCGGGAGGTAGGTCAGCAGGTACAGGTACAATTAATTTCAGACCAAATCAAAAACGATTGCAAATCACATATAATCAACCGACCAAATCCGTAAGTACCGTGTTGGGTGAGATGAGGTAGGGCCACGTGGACGGGCTACATCAATTGGTATCAGAGCTGGTTTTTTTTAAAAGAAAAAAAAGGAAGATGGGAGAAGTACAAGCGCCAAGATGAGGGCGTGGCAGAGGTGCACGAAGAGTAGGAGGAGATGAAGGATTAAGAGAACATATTAGAGTTCTTACAGCTCGCTTAGAGGCAGTCGAAGCGGGTAGGCGAAGAGACCCAGAGTTGGGAGATGAGAGTGAGGAAGAGATAATAGCTGCTGCGGAGGCTTCGGATGAAGAAGCTCCAGAACTCAGACTGTTGCGTTCAATTTTATTGGCTAGCAGCAAGCTGAAGACAGAAATTTCAAATTATGATGGAAGTTTGTCTGCTGATATTCTATTAGATTGGATTAGCGAACTGGATAAATACTTTGAGAATGAAGAGATTAGGGAGGATAAGAAAGTTAATTTCGCCACTACTAAGTTAAAGGGACATGCCCTCTTGTGGTGGGATAATGTCTAGGCAGATAGAAAAATATTGAATAAGATACCCATACGAAAATGGGAGAGGATGGTAGCGAAACTGAAGGGCAGGTTTCTGCCAAAAGATTACCAGGTTGAACTGTGTCGGAGAGTGCAGAATTTGAGACAGAAGGGTATGACTGTCAAAGAATACACGGAAGAGTTCTACCGGGTCAATTTACGTGCTGGTTACACGGATGAGACTCCAGAAAAGACAGCATGGTATGTTAATGATTTGAGGATGGAGATCCTAGATGAAATTAGTATTCTTTCCCCCAGAAATATAGGGGAAGCCTTTCAGAGTGCAGTGAAGGCTGAGGAGAAGATTAACAGAAAGCAGAATAATAGGAGGGGAAGAGGAAGTGGTAGAGGACGAGGACAGTCCTATGGACGAGGAAAGAGTGCTGCAAATAGTGAAGAAGGCAGCAGCTCGAAAACTTCAGGGACAGCTGACAAAGGAGACAGCACTAGAGGAGGTCGGTCATATCAGCGTGGAAGAGGGAATGGCCGTGGAAGAGGAACTGGTTTCCAGTGCTACAGGTGTCAAAAATGGGGACATCGATCCTTTGAGTGCCCAGAAGTGGAGCAGGCAGGTCAGAGAGGAACATATATGGTTCAGCCAGAAGAAGCGGAAGCACAGCCACGAGAAGTGGAGGATGTAGCAGAAACAGGAGAGGCATTACTCCTGAATAAAGTTCTACTAAAGCCAACCAAAGAAGTGTCTGAACCGACTCAGCGGAAGTCACTGTTTCGGACAGTCTGTAAATATCACGGGAAGTGCTGTAAGGTAATCATAGACAGCGGGAGTACGGATAACTTAGTTGCCACTGAGATGGTAGAGAAGTTGGGGTTAAAGTGGCTGAAACACCCCACACCTTACAAGGTGTCATGGCTACAGAAAGGCCACCAACTATTGGTTGATGAGCAGTGCGAGGTGGAGTTTCGCATTGGCAAGTACCACGATACAGTGGTCTGCGATGTTATGCCCATGGATGTGTGCCACATAATGCTCGGGAGACCTTGGCAGTATGACAGAAGGGTGAAACATGATGGAAAGACAAATTGTTACAAGTTTACGAAGGATGGGGTCAAACACACACTCGTTCCCATCAAAGAGGAAGATTCAGCAGAATCTAGCGGAACAAAGGCGTTATTATTGGGAGGAAAACAGTTCATCAAACAGATTGATGAAACTGAAGTGAATTTTACAGTTGTAAGGAGGATGAAGCCGGTATTACTGAGCACAGAAAGGACAAAATTGCCTAAGGAAGTACAGGAGTTGTTAGAAGAATTTTCCGATATTGCAGCAGAGGCATTACCTGACAAATTACCCCCTAAAATGAGCATCAGCCATCATATCGATTTTATACCAGGAGCGAGTTTACCAAATAAGGCAGCGTACAGAATGAGTCCAAAGGACAATGAAGAAGTGCACAAACAAGTACAGGAATTGTTGGACAAGGGACTGATCAGAGAATGTTTAAGCCCCTGTGCCGTACCTATAGTCCTTGTGCCCAATAAGGGTGGCGAGTGGCGAATGTGTACAGATTCGCGGGCTATAAACAAGATCACCATCCGTTACAGGTTTCCCTTGCCTAGGATGGATGACATGATGGATTTCCTTAGTGGGGCAGCGTATTTTACAAAAATCGATCTGAAAAGTGGGTATCATCAGATCAGGATTAGGGAAGGCGACGAATGGAAGACAGCCTTCAAGACCAATGAAGGGTTGTACGAATGGCTGGTTATGCCGTTTGGGTTGAGTAACGCTCCAAGTACATTTATGAGACTGATGAACGAAATGTTAAAGGAATTTATTGGAAAATTTGTGATAGTCTATTTGGATGATATTTTAATTTTTAGCAGGACAAAAAGAGAACACCTTCAACATATTCGAAGAGTATTCGAGAAGCTGCAGCAGAACAAACTGCTGGTAAATTTGAAGAAATGCACTTTCCTACAGAAGGAGTTAATATATCTGGGATTCGTAGTGAAAGAGAATGAGTTGAAAATGGACCCAGAGAAGATTACAGCGATCATGAGTTGGCCATCAGCAAAGAATTTATTCGAGGTACGCAGCTTTCACGGTTTAGCAAGTTTTTACAGAAAGTTTATCAAGAATTTTAGTGAAATCTGCGCGCCAATGCTAGAAACCATCAAGAAGGCCAGTCAACCTTTTTGCTGGACAAAAGCAGCAGAAGACAGTTTTCAACTTTTGAAGCGGAAAATAACAGAGAGGCCAATCTTGAGGCTGCCCGACTTCAGCAAACCTTTTCAGGTTCGATGTGATGCAAGCGGGACAACTATCGGTGTTGTACTCAGTCAAGAGGACAGACCTGTGGCATTCTTTAGTGAGAAACTAAATGAAAGTCGGCAGAAGTATTCGTCATACGATAAATAATTCTATGTAGTAGTTCAAGCCTTGAAGCATTGGAGACACTACTTACTTGGTAATGAGTTTGTTTTGTTCTCTGATAATTCTGCATTATAGTACATAACGCAGCAACACAAATTGAACCACAAGCACGCCAAGTGGGTGGAGTACTTACAAAGTTTTACTTTCGTGCTGAAGCATATAAGTGGAACAGCCAACAAAGTGGCGGATGCTTTAAGCGGAAGAGCTTTTCTCTTACAGGAAAGCGGCATACAGGTAATGGGGTTTGAGTATTTGAAGGATTTGTACCAGATGGACGCGGATTTCAAAGAAGCCTTTGAGGCATGCCAGAATCCTGTCTTACGAAATACAAACCCATGGCTGGATTTTAATTTGCAGGACGGATTGTTATTTCGTGGAGGACAGCTATGTATTCCAGATTGTTCAATGAGCGAAAATTTAGTGAAAGAGAAGCATAGCGGAGGTTTAGCAGGACATTTTGGCGTTGATAAAACATTGGAACAGCTAGGACACTTTTACTACTGGCCGAAAATGAGTCGAGACGTACAGAGGTATGTAACCAGATGTAAAATCTGCCAACTGGCGAAAGGGCACAGCCAGAATGCTGGGTTATATACGCCCCTACCAGTTCCAAGCAGACCTTGGGATTCAGTCAGCATTGACTTTGTCCTAGGATTGCCCAGAACACAACGGAGTTATGATTCAGTGATGGTTGTGGTGGATAGATTTTCCAAAATGGCTCATTTCATTCCGTGCCGGAAGACTAGTGACGCCACATATGTGGCACACCTCTTCTTCACAGAAGTAGTTCGATTACATGGCTTACCGAGGACTATAGTTTCAAACAGGGATGTAAAATTTACAGGGCATTTCTGGCGCACCCTGTGGAAAAAGCTGGGCACACAGTTAAATTTCAGTTCCGCGTATCACCCGCAGACTGATGGACAGATGGAAGTAGTTAACAGAAGTTTGGGCAATTTATTGCGAAGTTTGACAGGAGAAAACTCGCGATTGTGGGATCGAGCTCTGGCCCAGGCCGAATTCGCTTACAACGATTCGCCTAATCGGAGCACAGGTCTAAGCCCCTTCCAAATCTTATATGGTATGCATCCGCGGGGAGTACATGAATTACAGGACTTAGGACAGCTGGAAAGGAGGAGTGCAGACGGGGAAGATTTTGCCGAAGCAATGAGCGAACTGCACGAGAAAGTTAAAATGAAGTTACAGGACAACACGCAGAAATATAAACAGCATGCAGATATCAAACGGTGTGAGGTACATTTCGAGGTTGGAGACGAAGTGCTTGCGCATTTGCGTCGGGAAAGGTTTCCTAAGGGAACGTACAACAAGCTGAAGTTTAAGAAAATCGACCCATGCAAAATCCTTCACAAATTTTCAGCGAATGCATATGAAATTCAGCTGCCACCTGATATAGGCATATCGCCCATATTCAACGTGGCAGACCTGTTTCCATATCATGCCCAGGCAGCAGACGAAAACATGGTACAGCCACAACGGGACACCCAGTTCGAGAGCAGTCTTTGGAAGAAACAGTTACCGTCGGTTAAGACTCACGAAATTGAAGGAATTATCAGCACACAGGTAGCCAAACGGAATCGTAGAAAGGAGTATCTGCGCTATCTCGTCAAGTGGAAGGACCGTCCAATGGAGGACAGTTCCTGGCTCGACGAAGCACAGATTCGGAAGGCAGGATACTCGGTGGAGGAGCTCATGGAACGAAGCCATGAGAACTCTCTTTTACCCCGACAACCTGATGCAGGAGCATCTGGTCGACAGGGTGAAGACCGAGACAGGGAGGACAGAGTTTCAGAAAAAGACTGGGAAGGTTAAACAGTTCGAGAAGGGACAGCAAGACTGTCAGGTTCTTACATTTTCATTTTATTTTCTTTACCAAGGTCAACTATAGTTTGTTTAATTTCTGTTGGGTAATTTTTACTTAGTTTACTTTACTGTAGCTATCAATGTTAATTGTAGTTAATAAATTAGATTATTGCAAATCATGTACACAGTCACCCTTTGTGGGACCAGAGTGACAGATTAGACAGAGTCAGTTTTATAAACTGCCAAACAGAAACTGAAAAAAAAACATAACTATATAACCGATTGTAAAAGGTAACTGCTGACAGTTATCAACCGAATCACCTCTAATGTATAAATGACAAAACCGAAATCCCAAGGGGGGTTCGGCAGCTAAGCAACATAGAGATATATTCAAAGAAATAGACAGAGAGAAATTTCTTGTCCTTCATCTAAGAATTCTGTGCACAAATGAATGTATCAATAAAATATCTGAGTCCTATACAATTCAAGATTTCTGTGAAATAGAAATTCTGTATAGATTAGTTAATAGACAATTACCGTGACCGAGAGTCACTGGAACAAACTTAAATGTATATGAAAACAATCGCATGTTAAATAGCATTGCAGGTGAATACAGTGACAACAGTCCAAATAGCCAGGCGCACGACGAGTCCAGCCAAACAAACAACAGGCGGAAGCAGAATAGCGAAATCAAGGAGCATAAAGACCCCAGGTCGAAACCGGGTAAGAACAAATCCCAGGAAACCAATCTCAAAAATTTGCAATTCAAAACACATATAAATATTAATATATATATTATATATATATATTACAGTGCAGGCCTGATATAGTCCAAATGTTTACAAACAAAACTCGGGTGAGGGTTCAATGAACCATTCCAACTATTGACCGACGTGACAGCAAATTAAAGAAGTCACGGCCACGGTTGGGATACCCCAAACCCTTAACCGCTACAGTGACCAACATACAGATACAAGATTACAGCGAAGAACCGGAGGCCACCAGGGAACCTAACCTTATGAACTAGTAAGAAGCTACAAGCAAACTAACCGACTATAAAGACAACTAAACAAAGAGCATAGAACTACCTGGAATATAAGCGTAACCTGGTGCGAGAAGCCACGGAGCCGTCACCTGCAAAGGCGGAAGGAGAACACGTTAGGGTTTAAAGAAACGACCAAACCCTGAACCTGAAATTCGACCAGCAACCTAAATAATAAAGGAATGAAATAATTGGACGGGTGAAGAACAGAGGAGAAGGAGGATACGTTACCTGAGGGTGAACGATTCCCCTGTTCACTAAGACCGAAACCTGACCACGGAGGGGCCAAATTGGTCAGTCACCATTCGAGAAACGAATAAGGAATTATAACATAGAACTAGAAATTACATGGACGAGGAGTTGCACGCCGAGAACAGCTGTTGCAGACCATCGAATGTACATTGCCACTGAGCCTACCAGAAACCCTCCATATTGAGAAACGACCACAAGATACAGCGCCATTGACCGAAACAAATCAACAACTCAGGAAAATGACAGTCGACAGAGCAATCCACAGAAGAATCCGATAACAAAACCACTGATAGAGTTGTAACTTACCAACAGATGTGTGAATCAAGTGTACAGGCAGAACCACGGTGAAAAACCAAACAGTTGAGCGAGAAATCCATAGTAAATCGACTAAGTATCGACTGATAGCACAGAGACAGAGCCGAGCTCGAAACCCGGACGCAGAGCAGTGAAACCACAGTGTGAAAATGACAATGAGCGCGAAATGAACCAACAAAAGGGCAACCGGGAGGATTACGGTTGCAACACAATCGAGGCGGACAGGTGTTAGCAGGAGAATGGACGAGGTACCGGGAGGTAGGTAGGTAATCACTGCCGCATTCAATATCGGACCAAGCCAAACGATTAACAATCAACAAACAAATCTGAAAGTACCGTGGGTAGGTGAGCTGGAGAGGGGCCGCGTGGACGGGCCACATCATTTAGAAAAACATAAAATCCCTATGGGTGAGAAATACAAAATTTCTTGAGGAAAATCCTCGCTGGAGAGAAAGGCGAGCTTTTTTGGGGAAATCCTAGGAAAATGGATAAAAATATCCATAATAGAAGTACACTGCTAAAGGAAACCATATCATGAAAAAGGTCATTAAATGTCCATTGATGAGATCAATAAGAGGCAGTTGATTCATGGAAAGAACTCCTTGCTCGAGGGTGAACTGGAGGAAGTCAGTTCTAGGTTGGGTGGCGGTGCTCGATTTTCCAAGTGACATTCTTTTTGCTAGTCTGGTGTGATTCAATTTCATGAGATGTTTTGTATGTTGGCTCTTTACTCTTTATGTTGCCGAATCTTTAATATTATGAAATATAATTGAATAATTGTTCATGTGACACCTACTGAAAGTAAATTTAATCAAAGCTAAATTTAGAAATGGGAGCATAGTAGGTAATTGTTATGTTGGGTCAACAACGTATGTGACAAATGGTATTAGAGTTCTATGTTCAAACATTGTAGCCTATGGACCAATCCATCTCTATAATATATGACTGAGTTGTAGGTCCTAAGAAAATAAGAGGTTACTGAAGGGGCAGATTATAAAATTGCTATAAGAAAAATGTTCTAATGAATTCTAAAGTACTTCCTAAGGCCTTAGAAGCCATAAAGGTTGGAGAAAAATCTTAAAATGATTTATTTTGGAAGGACATTGAAATCGCAAGTAATTTTGAACTGAAGTTGCTTTAAAATGTGTGACTTGCTTTATATCTTTAAGGTTTGAAATGATATAGCCTATGTGCTCAGGTTATATAAGCCCCATGTTATCTTTGCTATGCATTAGGCATCGTGATTTGAATTTCATCCACTGAGGGTCATTTTTGTTATGATACATATTATTCACTATGTTTTGTATTGCATAAAACATATGTCATTAATGCCTTTGAATATGTAGTAGGACTATGATCATGATGCATAACAATATTGGCTATTTTTGACAACGTAAAAATGGGAGTGACAACTTACCCATAAAATATGAAGTTGTGATTTGTACGGAATGCATTAATGCTTACTTTTGGCATCAAAGGAATGAAATCAAAATGCCTAATTTTATCATGTTGAATACCCATGTTGATTATTTCCTATGGGATATAATGTATGCGTAGTAAATGTGAAGTGTTGATTTGGAACGTAGTAAATGAATCTATTTATTTGGACCTAAATGTCCACATTGGTTCATGTAGTGTAGCCACTATATATATGGAGTTAAAATACATATCTTAGTAACCATTGTAGCATTTGATGGAGTGATTTTTATAAAAAGTAAATGATTACTGTGTGCATGGTTCACTAAAGAATAGTGAGGGTCGAAGTATTATGAGAATTATATGTTGGGTTAAGACTGAAGGTTAATTGATATATTGTTTTTAAAAGATCAACATAAATGATATATGTAATGATAATGGATGATAATTGAATAAAATATGAGGACAAATTTCACGACTCCTTTTAGTCATTGAAATTTAATTTGAATCTTATATTTATCGGCTCATATCAATAAATGTAATGAACATTCAACTTTCACCTGGTAGGTACCTTACCGAGCAAGGTTCAACTTATTTTCCATGACTAGTTGACCTTCTCTATGACTTGAGTATATTATGTTTTGAGTCGTTGACTATTTTCGTATATACGGATGAGGGCTTGAAACATATCTCCACGTCTCGCATTTTGAATGTTATAGTGGCATGTTGTCCACTCATTGTAGCTTGCACTCTCCATGAAAAGTATTTTGTTCTATTCATTCTCATGGATCGCAATACAATCTGTTGTTTTCATTCTCCATGTGGCAACACTATGCTCAAAGAAATTTCGATGTGGCTTGTCACACACTCAAACAAACAAATTTTATAATAACTCGTGCATGATGTATAAGTTGAAACCGATGCCTTCACAGTGTTCATTGACCATATACACAACGTACATTAAAAATGTGTATGTGTCAAGAATAAAAATAAATATGGCTAAATAACTACTTTACAATAACAATGTTATCTAAATTACGTACGCCGAAAATTTAAGGAATATATTATATATAGATCTATATAAAATGTTAAGAGAGGAATCCCTAAAGTATTAAGTTGGTTGAAAATTATGTCTCTTGACTACAGGCACTGTCTTCTCTAATACCCAAGCTTATATGGGTTGTGTCTGAAAACAAAGAAGTAATCCTAATTTCTCTGGTTTATCAAGACCTTACTATTCAAGTGACTGATCCCCGCCCTTTTGTGGGGATGACATCCAAGAATAGCCTCATTAATACCACAAGAGAATGGATGCATTATAGTCCTATATTACACCCTGATTTTTTCTAATCAAATCTTTGAGTACTAATATTTCAACTTGCCGCAAGAGTGTGTAGGTATTGACCTGTTCCTCTGCAACGCTTGAAACGGGGTCGATGTCAATCAACCCCGACCCGAATCATGGAGGTCACGACAAGCTAAAGAGAGAGACGTCCACGACACTGATTAATTAATAGATACTTATGCCTTTTGCAGTTACTTCTTCTATATTTATTTTTTCAAAACCCCGCACCATGAAGGTCAGTGGAAACATGTGATTTAAAGAAAACAACACCTTTTCAATTTGATGGACGGAAAAAGATATTTGTCAACCATTTTTTCCCTTTCAATACTGATTTTCCACTTGCTTTATCAACGAGTTTGGAGATGTACGAGTTGAAAAATTGTACAAGATATGAGCTTATCCTTTGCTACACAATATTCTACTCCGAAAAAGAATTCAGTGGATAATGGCTATCCTCATGATCATGGTTATGCTTATTTTGGATAGTGTTTATCCTTCATCACCCATAGAAAAATCACACTAAATTTGTCTTCTCCTTGTGATCGACACATACGTATAAGGTTAAGAGTAGACCAAGACTAAAATTAACACCACATCTTGGCCTCCTGTAGCTATCACCATAGAGGCATGTGGGTGGAACATCATATGGAAACAACTACCAGGATTGCAGAGAGGAGCATAAAAAAAGATGGAATTATGGAGGACAACCTTGATGACTTCCTTATCCTGACACCCAATGGTGGTAGCAAGCAACAGTCATATGCATGGATTACGACATCCCTCGCTTCACTGTAGTAATTTTGGATCGAGCACGATTATAGTTGTGTGTTGACATAAGGGCCAATATCTTCTACAATGAAATTATGGGCTTCATCCCCAAGGAATATTTTATCATTTTTCATCAAAGGATTAAGGGAATTCATGGTAAACTAATTGCTAACAGATAGTAGCTAGCAGGAAGCATTAGCGTGGAAATATTTAAAGAATGAGATGCCTAGAAGAGTGACAAATTTGAGTGGTTAAATGATGCGATGGTGGTTTGAATTTACGACAATAGTGGTTTGACCGTCGTCTAATTGGTGGAAATGTTGTGGTTAACTGTGTTCTGTTTGTCAATGTTTTTATTAGTAATTGCGTACCTCATGATGGGTCTTTTAGCTTGAATCTATAGTTGGCATAGCCTTAGAAAATGGAGGAAAACAATTTGAATCTAAACATGACTTATTTGAGATATTTGAGCGTGACTTATACATACCCACTTTGCTTTAAAAAATTTGTAGAATTTTACTACCAGAAGATTGGAAATGTTACCTGTTGATTGCAAGGACATGTTGATTCGGTTAAAAGTTGTAGAGTATGCTCGCCAAGTGTTGACATTTTTCTAGTTGTTCAAAGATGTTTTCTTTGTCTCACAATTAGAAATTTGATGGCAGCTGGGATTACAGGTCAGATTTTTGGTGAAGCACCTCCATGCAAGCCTTCACTTAATGTGTGGAGGGAAATATTTTGGATGGCATCAGTACCAAACAACTGACTTAGTGCTTTTAGCATCAGGGTAATAATTTCCACTTATGCTCACAATTTAAGAAGTTTATTCTTTATACACACTTCATAGTAATATTTTTACTTTATCTTGAATTTCTCAAGTCTATGTATTGTATTCATACACCATGCTAGATAGCTATAATAGCACTATGGGAGAAGAAACCCTATGAGGTTAGATTTGAACAAATAATTTTGCAATATTCTTATATAACATAGAACTGCACAGTATTGTGATGGAGAAGGGAGTAATGCAAAGAAGTTAAAACAATTACCATGTTGATTATGTTCAATAGGTAGAAGTGGTCATCCATGGTTATAGTTTTGTTGTGCCTACCAATTAAGTGTTGGGAATTATGTGCAAATTAATTTTTTATTTCATTTTATGTTGTGGAAATTTTTTTCCAAACCTAAGTTGTTGTCAAATGCTCTTGAGATGGCACAAATTCGATATACCATGATTTAAAATTGGTTTAAGAAACTTACAGATGATATACGAAGCTTTAGATGCTCATAGTCGAGCTTGATGAACGAACACATTTGAAATAATTGTAGGTTATGATTGTGGAGAGCCTCGATGATGAAATTTAGTGGTGTCATCATCATGGCTTATGAATATTAAAGCAAGTATTGAAAGAAGTACTGGTCGATAAGGAAAGTTTGAATCTTATGGTAACTGCATGCCGATAGGTCTCCTATTACATACTATCGTCATATTACTTTTCTCATATTAAAATTAAATTACGAGTTGCAATATTTCTATGCATAATATAATCAAATACATAGCTTAATAGATGAAGTTATACTTGTAAGAGATCTTCAGGGAAGAGGTACTGAACCCCCTTATGAGGTAACAAGCAAACAAAAATAGATAACATAATAAGGGATATTTCCATAGATCATGTGGAACATGAAAAAGGATAGATGTAATCTATATACATCTCAAGAAAGAAATTCATGAGATTCTATCAACATAGCTCAATTGATGGGTAATTGATTGATTTCCATCCTAGAACAGATTTTTAAGGTTTTCTTTAATAGTATATATTCATCAAGTTCCCATCAAATATCATTAAGTTCATGAAATACAAGTCCATGTGTGTGGTATGAGATTATGGCTTTTTTTTTTTAAATTGTCTTTCAATTTAATATTTTGTGTTGATTGGTGCATCTACTTGTAATGATGTAGTTCATTTTTTGATGTTATTTTGGCCACTAGTTGAACTGTTAACTCACCCTTATGGTGAGAATGCTTCATATATACGCTATTGAAAGGAACTAAACTTTACCAGATCATTACTCAGATATTTAGTAGCAACAAGCATATTTAATTGGACATGCATATTTTGGAATGTACATGTTTCTTTGAGTAAATCAATATCTCAATAATTATAAATAATAGATGTAAGAGGCATCTAAATTGAACTAAGGTTAGAGTTGTTAAGTGTATGCACATATGTAATACAACTCATTGTATACATGTTGAAGAAGACAATACACATTAATAATTTTATGCCCTTGATAAGTAGTTCAGTGGGAGTGGAACCCAAAACTACATATGCTATAAATACATAATAGGAATGTAAAATAAACTCCTAGAGTTTCTTGATTAATAGCAGTAAGGCAATATTAAATACAAGCTCAAGAGAACATTCCCAAGTTCAGTCAAATTTCAATGTGTAAATTTTTGTAACTCAAGAGTGTAACCTCAAAATTCACAACCTTGATGTGCATATCCATCGGGATAAATATGGGCGTTTGTCAATATCTCACAAATAGGAACCTTTTAAATATGCAGCAAAAAGAAGATGCTTCAAATAGAATTATTGTAGATCTTAGAAATGTATTTATTGTGGGAAGTTCAATACTTGACATAACATTATCAGTTAGGCTCTGGCTGAAAAAGTTGAACAGGTCCATGAATTCCTCATTCTCCAATTGACAAATGAAGGATGTTTTGATTAGACTTGACTAAAGATAGTGTGAACAAATAAAGGAAATTTTTTCATTGAGTTGATGTTATGATAATAATACTAACATGGGTTAAAAACAAATGGAACATGTATAGGTCATGCATAGGATGCTATGGACATTAAGTATCGTGTAGACATTGTAATGGTATTACTGTGTACATGTGGTACATATGGTACTAGTATGGATGCATGTATTGCTTGACGTTAGATGATGTGTATAGTTGTATGTGTGCGTTGTATACATAATTGAGGAGAAGGAATTGGGTGATTTCCTAGTGTGGCAAGCATTCCATAGTGTATACAAAAGAAAGAAAAATGTGGAAGCTAAGGATTGATCAATGGATAAGTACCCGTATTCTGTTTCAGTTTAGTATCCATGGTATTTATGATTTTGGCATATGATGATTACATGTGATCTATGACTGATTGTTACATATGATTTATGGTTTTCATGGTTATGTTTTGAGATATGATGATGCCATATTATTATACATGTTGATTGGTCAAATGTGTTAGTTTGACTTCTTGCGACTAATATAAGGAGACTGTAAGAAGAAAGTGTTCAGAAACAACACAAATGAATTGGAAGAACATGCATTTATTCCTATTAGAATACAATGAAAATTGGAATCATAGTTAAATTGTGGGCAACATTAACCCATATTCACTCAAATAATAGTGTGGTTATATTAAGTTATAATTGATTGAAAAAATGTTACAGGTAGAAATTGAAGCAGAATTGTGGTAGAGCTCCTTTGTAACCTATATATCAGAAGATCTGCTTCAGATGGCAAGGCCACAGAAACCTGAAAATTTAGAAACAACTACCTGTGAACGAGGAAATAAATTGTAAGATGCAATAATACATCGAGGACGGTGTAAATTTAAGGGGGAGAGTATGTAGCACCCTCCATTGTATGTAATAGTTTGTTGACCAGAGCTAAGAGAATTTAGGTCTCATGTATAAAAATGAAAGTAAATACTTTATTATTTTATTTTTTCTCTATAAAGACTAAATATATTAAAGGAAAGTAATAATAAAATTACAAGGAGGTCGAAACCTCATAAGAGAAGAACTGCATGCTTTCAGCCTAACAAAACTGTCCCATGATTGGGAAGACCAGTTACAGTGTACATAGAACCAGACATAGGAACTTGAAAATAGTGATAAACCCAAAAAGAGAGTCAACCCCTATGAAGTTGTCATAACCAGCAACGAAGACCGGGGATTCTGTCCAAATCAGCAAAAGAGCCCCAAACTGCCAGACCACAAGAGCATAGACAAAACCAGAGAACCAGACCACCAGACCGCCTAGACAAAACCAGAGAATCATTGAACTGGATAAAGTGAGCCAAAAAGATTTCAGTGAGGGCACGCACGGAAGCCAGGTGTTGTCACATGACCACGTCCTGGTCCAGCGGCTCCTCAACCACTAGACACTCATTTCCATACCAGAAATCATCGCCCTTCGCCTTGTCACCAGCCCTGCTGCCACCTGGAGAATTCAATGTCGGAAGAGTGCCGCGGGAACTTCCTTCAACAGCAATCGATGCAGAGGCCCCATGGGGGTTGCCACCTGGTGGAAACATGACACCCGTAGCCTTTTCTGCAACATGCATTTCGCCATGCCTGTTGGGCTTGCCATCATCTTCCTGCTGCTGCTCGATGTCATGGTTGCCCACGATTTTGTGACCACCTTGAGATGACTCCACCACGGTGTGTACTGTAGCTAGAGGCTGAGACTCCTCCTCAGAGAAAATAATGGTAATATTTGCAGAGATAACAAGCTTGTTTAGACTACTCTGGAACTTAAAATGGAAATTCTGGAAGGCGTTATACAGGAAGGGTCTGCGGGAGGGGCTAGATGGAGCCCTAATGGCTTGAAAGGAAGGTTGAGAGATGGGGGGAATTGACTGATTAGCAGCATGAGCTAGCTGAGAATGCTTGTGACCACCACGGCTCCTGCCATGATGGCTCCGCATTCTATGCCGGACCATCGCCAGGCTGCAAGAGGAGAAATTAGCAGAACATGTGATAGCAGATGGGAGACACAACTAACGGAGGAAAAAACAAGCAAGAAGCCCAGAACAGGGTGGAACAGGGGATAAAGAGCACTGAAATCCAATCTCCAGAGCCACCAGGAGCTAAACTCTAAAGGCTAAAATAAATCTTCCGCTAAGAAACTCCAAATGGGAAGGGCAAAGGCAGGATGCCAGAGAGCAAACTGTGGAGAGAAAGGTCGAATACTCCATGACTAAAACCACAGGGGCCTTGTATATTTCGAGGTGAGCCATTAATTCAACCTGTAGGCAGACATGAATTTGCGTAGTGTGAGCTACCTTTAGCCTAACGCAAACTTGGAGATGAGCACTCAGTTGTAGCTGACAGGACAATGCGCCGGCTTCATTAAATAATTTCATTAATTGACATTTGATTCACCCGAATCTGGGTGCTCTTCTCCTTCCTGCTTCATTTCATTCTTCACAGTATTTTGGAAGTCCATGAGTTCGGTTTCAGAGGCCAATCTGGAAATTGAACCTGTGTGAAAATCCACCCCACATTCCACTCCAATGTTAGCTAGTAGGTCCACCACTTTATTTCCTTCCCATCGAATATGCTTGAGAGTAATCGACCTGTGATGGGAGAGCTAGATTTCAATGAGCTCCAACCTCTTCGCCATTCTCCAACTGCTGCTTACTTTTCTTCAGGGTGTGCCTTGCAATATTTTGATGACCGCATTTATGATGATCTGAGAGTCGCCTTCGATGACAAGTGGAAAGAATCCCTGACTTTGAGCTAGAATGAGCCCTTGCCACAGGCCTTCCAATTCCACCGTGTTATTGGTATCCCATCCTTTTGATCCTAAAAAGGTTAGAAGAGGAGCACACTTACAGTCTCTGAATATCCCTCCAAAGCATGCATTACCAGGATTGCCTTTCGAGGCCCCATCAAAGTTAAGCTGAAACATATTCTTGGGTGGGGGAATCCACTTTTCAATTGAACGACCTATCTGAGGATTTGTTCCTTTGGCAATATGTGCTTGATTCCACTGAAGGTTCCAATTAGCCTAGATGTTTTGTTCTTGGGGAAGAGAAGGAAGGTCCTCCTGATGCCAGGTATGAAGAGATATGGTTTCTTTAATATTTTGGCAGATGATTTTCCAGAGATTCTCCATAGGCGCAGAGTGATCCTTGAATATTTTTTGATTTCTCTCCTTCCAAATGGTCCACGTGAGGAAGCCCGGAATGAACTTCCAAACGAAATTTAAGATCTTGCTCTTAAAAGGTTTCTGATCCCAGTTGCGCACCGTGGCTATGACGTCTCCGTGAATTCTTCCTTCCTTTTGGCAGCGAAAACTAACCTTTTCCCAGAGTTTGCACGCAATAATGCAAGAGTGCATAAGATGCTTTATGGATTCCTCCTCTTGTCTGCAATTAGGGCATATTGAGGGCCTGTGATAGTTCCTCTTCCGGAGATTGTCCCAGGTGAGGATCTTGTTATGACATAAGAGCCAAAGAAAGGTTGAGACTTTCGACCAATTGGTAGGGTCCCATACTTTACTCCAGAGGGAGTCTTTGACCATATGCTCCTTGATAATGATATTATAAACCTCCTTTCTTGAGAAGGTGTCTTTTTCTCCATATCCCCATCTAAGGATGTCTTTTTCCTCCGAGCACTATATTTTCCTCTTCATTAATTCTATGTCAAGAGTTTTTTGAGCTTGTTCTGTTCCATTTCTTAAGATTTGATCAGCTTTAAACTATTGCCTATAGTCTTGTGTGGGGGATGGTTTCCAGAAATTTTTTACCTTGTTGTAGTCCTGTAGGTCCTGCTCCGAAAGTTGCAAAGGATAAACAAGGTCCTTTAACTTTGGCAACTGCTACCAAGAATCTTCCCAGAACCTTGTAGCGTCGCCATCCATGACTTCCCAAAAATTGTGTTGCTGAATTAAGTTCCTATGCTACTTGGCCGAGTTCCAGATTAAGGATCCCATGCTGACATCTGATATTCTTATTAGTTCTTCTATGGGGCGGTTGTTTGCATATTTTGTTGTCCATAGATAGGCCCAGGGGGTGGATGGCACAGTAAGCCAATTCCACCAAATACAAGCCCCCATTACCTCGTTGTTGTGAGAGGGATCCCTCAAACCAGTGCCGCCGATGATCCAGGTGGATGTTGGTGGCCACCCACCTATCCCATTTGGACCCCCACAATTGTCTCTTTCAGCATTTTCAGTTTCCTTAATTGTAGCATAACTTACTATTTTTAGCAATTTTTCGGGTCCTGAACTTCCGAAGCCGTTTTGAGGCCCTAAACAACGTTTTTTGGGGAATCCAGGGGCAACATGGGTCCATGCAATGGACCGATGTTTCCCATTCCAACAATGGTAGTTCTCGAATAGATCTTTCTAACGAGCTATCATACGCGTCAAACGGAGATCATATGCCAAAGTTACGACCCCGGGAAATTGATGTACCAATTTACCCAAAACGGGGCCCACAATTTGGCGTTTCATCTTCTAAGGGTCGGTTTTGGAATGTGAAGGGTTTTCCATTGTTTCTCAATAATAAATAGGCCTTCGAGCCTCATTGTAACACAAGTTCGGAACAGTTCAGAGACATGTAGCCGCACATCTCTTCTCAGAGATAAGCTACCATCGTCCTAGCTGGTTTATTTCCAATTCTGGTTGTAAGCATATTTCGGTATTTTCCATTAATGAAATGAAGTGTTATTTCCGCTGCATCTCTTTATTTATGGTTATCTCTGTAACCTATTGCGTTCTTGTTTAAATCCGGATCAACAGACTCTCTACAACAGGGTAGAGAGCTTATTTTTTTATCATGAATGAAATCAATCACTTATTTGATGCGCCTCCAAATTTCTATAAATATAAAGAGGCGGATGAGACCATGGAGGCAATTTTAAGACATCAATTGCCCACACAGGAAGTCTGGAATGGATTGATACAATTACTACCGAACCAGAGCCAGTAACCAAGTTTTTTCCATTGAAATATGTAAGTTCTCATGCACAGGAAAATTTTGATATGTCAGCAGGTATGCAGAAAGAGGTTGAGCCAACTCAGCAAAACCATTCGGCCACCACAGCAGCACTAACAGTCACAGGTGACAGGGCCGAAAAGCTACAGGAGGATAGAGCTGCACAGACACGTCATTCATCAGTTATAACAAAGCGCTCAATCGACTCAGTGACCTCCAAAGGTCGAAATCTTCTGACAAAATTAAAGAGCATTTATGTTGTATTGAAAGCTGCAATAACTTCTTATCTACTATTTCTGTACGAGTTGGTGAAGATATTTTATTTCTCAGATGACTCAATGCCTGAGATATTTTGTACGAAACATTTCTATATATTCCCCCTCGCATGAGTTTGCAGGGGTTGGATGTTGTTGATATCTTTTCTAGAATTCTCTTACTGTAAATTTTCAGAGAAGTAATACAAAGGCAGTGGAATTTCCAAAGCTCTGTGTTGTTTGATGCATTGTGGTGTTTAGCTGAAAGTTACAGGATTCCTGCGTATTTCATGACACAATAAATTTTCCCTACAACTCTTTGTTATATGTTTTGTTATCTTTCATATCTCTTTCATGCTTCTATGATTTACAGTTAATGGCAAGGAAAAATAATAGTTCTAGGATTTAATCACAGATTACCCTGAACTCAATCTAAGCTACTATATTTGTTTTTCTTCAGTTATAGTAATAAAGGTGTAATTCTTAATTGCTACCCTTTCACGCTATATCTTTCACAGTGATTATTGTTTCAGGAATTCAAGTTTGCTCGTGAGGAATATATCTCTTTCTCACACCCCAGCTTAGTGGAAAATTCTTGATTGCTTTTCACTAGTTGTTTACATTTCACCATCATAATTTCAAATCTGTTTTATGAAGTATTTAAATGGCCCTGTAATTCCAGCTGCTCAAACTCAAGATTTCAAAAAACCAGTAGCCATAGACTCCATTGCCCAATGAACTAACATTATCTGCAGATTTCCACTTTAGGTACAGAAAGACATCCTCCCAACCAAACATAAACCAAAACCCTTGCATCATAACTAGCCTAAAAATCTCCACAGAATAGAGACAAACCTTAAAGAGAGAGCCCTCTCTGATTACAGTTGGGCTAGAAGCTGTAATCCAAAGATTGGTTAGTGGTTACCCCGACCGTATTCCCTTGGGAGTCATAGGGAACAACCTGGGTGTTAACACATATCAATTTTATCACAGGCCTTTCATAGAACAACAATAGATAGCAGATGAAACAACATGATTATCTTTTTCTATTTTGTCATCTTTTTGTTACATATTGTGAATAATAGATCTAAACAGGACTATATATCATGCACATTTTTTGTAAATTATTATGAACTCTTAGGATTTCTATGATAGTCTAGTTATTGTGTGGTGAACAACCACTTTTTTCATATGCTAAAGCTACATCATGTAATTTCAATATACAATCTATAATGGAATTACAATTTTTTTCTAGGGAAAAAAGAAAGACTTGCTCAAAAGCAAAACATAGTGACAACATGACCAAATAACAACCATACGACATACTGAAGATTTATAACAGAACTCATTATGGTATTTACAATAACCATATATACACATATGCACATTTGCTAAACCAACAAATAAAATATATGATGTTTGCATCCGCAGCAAGGGAATCCAGAGGTTCACACCTCCACCCTCAAAGTAATACCAGGATTCACCTCCTTCCCAAGAAGTCTAGAATCCATTGTAAAGTCAAATCTACATCCAATTTCCAATGCTATAATCCTGTGCCACTTGTCCTGTCAATGAACAGTTACCGACTCATTTTTGCAGGGCGCACTCCTAATGTGCATCTGATCCATCTGGCAATGCTAATTACCAAAATAAATATATCCTTAGCCTTCCCTTCTCTACTACATAGTCCCTCGGGCAATCCAGTCAACCCATTCCATGCAATCAGTCACCTTCAAAGTTCCATTGGTTCCCCCATCTCGGGTAATCCATCCCATGGCAAGGCTTCCTTGCATCGGAAGATACAAAAACCAAGGCATGTCCCTGCCTTAAAACCATCATACCATTCATAGCATGCTCATGGAAATCAATGGGCACTATTGGGTACCAGTGTCCCACAATGGCCCTACTCCTAAAGTGCTTTACCAGCATATTATTGCATGTTCCAATTCCTTTTTTTGTTGCTACTTCTTGTAGTCAATTTCAATCACCCAACTGGGCATTTCATGCATTCCTATACCAAGCACATAACTTCCATTAGAATTGAAACAAATTGAAATAAATTCACATCATACCTCATTGGTAGCTCGTTAATAAGGTACACTTGCAATCTTGTTTACTTACTATCATAACAAGACAAACTAGCATCTTTGATCAAATCATCATGTATAAACATATCACATCAGGTTAGCTCAAAACATAACCATCATAGATCAAAATCATAAATCACATGTAACCATCATAAACCATAATCATAATCACATGTAATCATCATATACTAGAATCATAAATCACATGCATAATAAAACTGAAATAATATACTAATACTTGTCCTTTAATCGATTCTTACTTATGCCTTTGTTCTTTCAATACACACACTGGATCGATTGCCGCACCCGACAACACTCATTGCCTTCTCCTCAACCATGTGCACACACACATAGTGTACATCCCACACATACAACCATATACGACATACCACATCATGAAATACATGCATTCACACCTGACATACAACACATACACCTACACCAAGTCTACAACACAACACAATACACACATACACCCACACCTAGTGTACAATACAAGACAATACATACTCGTACATCTGGTGTATGACACAACAAAACACATATACGTGCACAATGTACATCGCAAGACATACATCCACACACAACGTGCAACATCACAAATGCATACACATACACCTGATATACACCACAACTCATACATTTATACCTGATGTACAATGCCACATGATACATGTACTTATGCCTGGCGCACAACACAACAAAATACATGTACTACACAATGAGTATGTATATCATGATACAACAATTACACAATACCACATGTGCACCAATACCATATGTACAACATGAACACAGTATCACCTGTACAACGCACCACCTGCACAATGTGTGCACAACATCACATGTACACGACACAACTTGCACAATGTGTACACGATGCCACATGTACACTACACTACTTGTAGAACGTGTACACAATACCACATGTACATAGTATCACATGCACGACATGTACGCGACACCACATGTACACAATGCCACATGCACGACATGTACAAAGCACCACCTGCACACAACGCCACTTGTACAACATGTACACAACACTGCATGCACACAACACCACTTGTACAATCATGCACACCACACCATATGTACATAGCACCACATGTATAATATGCACGCAACACCACATGTACATAGCACTGCATATCCAAAATGTACATAGCGCCATCTATACCCAGCACTGAATATGCAACATTCATAAAACACTATTTGTACTAACACCCTATACATAATATTGCATAAACAACATGTACACACTCTACATATGCACAATATTGCATGCGCACAATCATCACAGATGCAACATGTACAACATGTATGACATATGCACAACAGTAATACCACGCATCCGAAACCACACTACCTCTACCAAGCAACCTTGCTTTTAGCGTTTTATCCAAGTTTTCCCTAGCATGCCGCAAACCATGCTACTTTCATTTCGTTGATGTATCCCTTGGTATAACATGTCCATAACATAGACATAATATAATTACATAATATAAACTCATAACCACATGATAATGACCTCATATATTTGTCATTACTCTTACCAATTGATTCCTCGTAAGACCAGGAGCCTCTTCATGTCATTTACCTACGTAAGCAATCATTCCTTCACAATAATGATTCCCGAGGACCCCGTCAGATAGTGACATAGATACATAGATACATATATACATATACATAAACATTAGCATAAAACAATCATGGTCCTGTCAGACAACGACATACACACACACACATATATACATATAAATGTTAGAGTAATAATCATGATCCATGACGACCTTATCAGACATGACATACGTACACACCTACATGTATAAACATCAACATAATCATGATCATAACATAATTACTAGATATCAAGGTCAAGGCTAAGAGAACTTCCTTTATTCATGCACAATATTGAGAACAATCTTTCCCAACATAGCCAAGGCATCTGACATCTCAAGTCCATTTACTTTACCTTTTCTAGTTATCTTTCTCATGATTGTATTGCCATCGTCCATTTACACCAATGGAGCCCACCAATCCAACTGGCTATCATAGTCTTACCCTCCACTGCGCTTACTCATGCACAAATATTCACCTAAATCTTACATTACCTTTCGGGTACCACACAACTCTCCTGAACTCCATCAAATTTCCTCTTTCTCAAACAATTCCCAAGACTCAAAACATAAAAGGAAAGACAAGAAACAACTAAGAAGAAAATTATGAAACCAATAAGAACACCACAAACCAAGTGGCATGGCCATGCACAAGACGCAAACAAAACCACAATCAAGCACAACAAAGCACCAAAAGACCAAAGCACAAGACTAGCAACAAACACCATGACTCAATCCCCATGGTTCCCAGTGATTCCAAAGGAAAGCTCAACCTGAGCCTTCTTCAAGATTTCATGGAAGTCTCTTTATGCAATCTCTTGCATCATACTACTATAAACACATAATTGTCAGTGCATGAATAAATATAACAATACACCAGATACCTTATCTTGTTGTGCCAAGCACATTGCCTTGTAGCTGAACACATCCACAACATTTCTCAAGGGACTCCAATTCTTTGACAGATCCACCTGTAACTAAAGACTAGCCAATATACATGTTAGGTACATGTTCATGAATATAGCATGTATTCACATAATGTAAAAAAAAATCAAGGTTAAGAAGACTCCCTGTATGCAAGGCACACATTTGTTTGGAATTAGGGTTTCCAAGCATAGCCAAAGGAATTCTTGTCCAATTCCTTTCTTTTACCATTTTTACCTTGTTGCAATTGAGTCTTACTATGTATTGTCATATCACCCAATTGTTAGTTACGCCGTAAGGCGTTTCCCTATGAAATCAACTCCCCTCATTGCCTACGTGTCATTTTGCGCACCATACGATTAGATGTTAGACGATTAAACAAATTTCAAGCGTTAGATCAATGGGAAGAGGAAGAGACACTGGCAAAATGGAAAAGAGATTAGGAATGCATGCGGTCAGAACAACAGTATGTCCTCCGTTCAGTGCAGCGCAGTGGGTGGGGGCACAGATATCCAAAAACTCAAATAACAAAGATCATAATTTGGCCGCTGATGGATGAAGCCCACATTAGGCTGGGGTGGGTATTTGTCCTGGCACATGGGTATTTGTCATTAGCAGGTTCTTGTTCAGGTACTGCAGGTTGGCAGCCCTCATTATCTACAGTCTTAATATCTCTTGATATGGCAACGATAATTAATTTTCTTTTTGTCTGTAGGATGATTCATATCTGGAGAGATACATCAGTACGATAGGAGTTGATTTGTAAGTGATCTTGATGGGTTGCGTGTTGTATCAAATATTTTGAATTCTTTGTTTTAAAATTCTGGTCGTAATATTCAGTACAAGGTGGTTAGTCCTGGTTTTTAAGTCTTCATTGTGTAGGCTATCTTCTTAAAGGTAATGTTTTAAGTGTGGAGGTGGGCATGACTGAAGTATAATTCATGAATTCCTGTTTTCTTCAGAAAATTCGAACAGTTGAGCAGGATGGAAAAACGATCAAGCTTCAAATTGTAAGTGATATTCCTATAGTAAGCAGTGAGCTGATAGGAAATATTTCATGTTAAGAACTGGTAAATGTGTTGTGATCAAACTTCAATATGATTTGAATAGGACTCAGTGAAATATTGTATTTGAGTGGGACACGCCTAGGCATATAATCTTAAATGTATTTTATGATTGTTCAGTTTATAGAGGGAAAAATTTACCTTTGGTGACTCATCATACTGTTCCGTTGTTTCTTTCAATTCTGAAGGACTTTCTTGGGTTCTGTTTTGAATCGTAAAGTTTTTATTCTTTTACATTTATCAATGGCATCCTACAGTTCTAGAGAGCATTCTTAGAGATTGAATTTAACAATGTTTAAGTTTTTAACCTTTTTAGAACTTTTTGTCCTAGTTGCCTGTTCTGGGAGTTAAGCTTCCCAGTCTCTAGTGGTGGTTATTTTATGATGCTAGTCTTTAGACGGCAACTAAAAAGATGATTCTGGCAAGAGGTAGCACAATCTTTTGCCTATGTGGTGGCAGCTGTGTTTGAGTTTGATAATTTTAGTGTGTATAATTCTTAGTTTGGCCAAAATTTAGGAAAAAAATAGTAACTATCATAAATCCATCTAAATCCTGGAATGGCGCTTCACCTTAAATTCATTTATTGTGTATAATGCTAAGTTTGGCCAAAATTTAGGAAAAAATAGGAACTATCAGAAATCCAACGAAATCCTTGAATGGTGCTTCACCTTAAATTCTGTTTTTGAGGTTTTTTGACCTTAAATTTGTGGTAAATTTTGAATTTACTCTTAATAGAGCATCATTGCTAACATGATGTGTTTTTTCAATGGTTCAATTTCAGTGGGATACAGCAGGGCAAGAATGATTTAGAACAATTACAAGCAGCTATTATCGTGGTGCACATGGTATCATTATAAGTGCCCTTGTTACTTAAGTAGTTGTTTTCTTGGGTGCTACATTGATATTTTTCTGTTCATGTCAATGAAAATAAATCTTTGGATTTGCTAGTGATAGCCTGGTTCTTCTTTAGTTTTGGAGATCTTATCAATGTGCAGCCAGTATTCTCCATTATTTATTTGTTTAAATTTATGGTTTTATAATGATATTATTCTTCTGTTGGTAGGTGGTTTATGATGTTACCGACCAGGAGAGTTTCAATAATGTGAAGCAATGGTTGAATGAGATTGATCACTATGCGAGTGAGAGTGTCAACAAGTTGCTTGTTGGAAACAAATGTGATTTGACTGCTAATATAGTTGTTGATTACGATACAGCCAAGGTAATGTTAATGTTGAGTAGCTTTTGCACTATTCACACTGTAGGTGTTCCATTGTATGCGTTGTCTTGATGGGGATTTAGATATGAGTGTGCCTTGAAGCTGGTGATCTGTTTTTGGTTGATTGTGACACTGTCAGTGGTCTTGAGTTGCTGGTTTGGCTTGAGATGCATCTTTTTGTCACTCTGCACAGTTAAATCTTTTCTTGATATTCTTTGTGTATTTTATGCTTCAGGCATTTGCGGATGAGATTGGCATTCCATTTTTGGAGACAAGTGCAAAGAATGCAACTAATGTGGAGCAGGCTTTCATGACGATGGCTGCTGAGATCAAGAACAGGTGCAATTTTTTCTTATGATGTTTTCTAACCAACAAGTGCCTATATCACACGATAGTGTTGCAAAATGTTTGTTTTGACTCGTAATTTCTATGATGTGTAGTGTAAAACCTGTCTGCCAAATCCTAATAAATTTGGTTGAGATTCTAATTATTCTATGATCTTCCTTATAGGAACTAATCAAGAACTATTTCCCAAACAGGGTGTATTACCAGATTTAGGAACTTTGCTGTTAATGAACAAATTCATTTGAAATTTCATCTCATTATCTCTGTTTACTTTTTTCCTTAACATGCTATTAAATTCGTACTAAATTTAATAGATTTAAATTTTAATGTGAATTCTTTTATCTAGAGGCTTAGAAAGTAGTTCACTGTTAATTTCTGTTGTTTTAACTTTGACAAGAGTAATAGAAGCTATACTGATGTTCTGGGCGAGCTCATTTGCAATTTTGATACACAATTGGCTATGCTTAATCATTTTATTAACCAGAAGTTTGAAATTTTAGATATAGGTTTCAAGGGACGCAAGATAGTACCTAATATCTATATTTTTTTGACTGGCCATAAATTTCATCCCGAGTCAGATTTGTGCACACTTATCTAGGATATCACTTTCATGGGTTTACAGATTATGCCTGTTCATCTTCGTTTTAATATTTTTATTGATAAATTATTGTTTAATCTTAGGTTCTCAGTTGAAATAGCACTGCTCTTTATGAGTTTACTGGGCAGAGTTACTCTTTCAAAATGTTTGTGCCTCCTTTTTATGACCAGTGTGCCTTTAGTATTGTGTTACCTGTTTGGACAATTCTTCTCAGTAATAATTAGTAAATTGTTTACAAATATCTGAAGCAAACTAAGGGGTGTGATTGGGGTTGTAGAAACCTAGAGGAACTGGTTTGAGTGACCCAGTGTATATCTATTTTCTTTTTAGAAGGTAGATTGGCATTCTAAAAGGATGCATAATTAAGATTTCACAGCACCAAATGGACAATGTGGGTTTTTTTGTTTTGTGGACCCGCTAAAGCTGCTTAGAGGGTGCTTAAATCCCCTATCCACCCCACCAATTCAATACAAGTGGGTATGATGTGAATATTATATTACGTAGTATGCTAGGCCCTGCTTAGTGGTTTCCTGTTGTGCTTTCAGCAAAGAAGCTCTCAGTAGTTGCTCAAGTATTAAGTGTTGATACATAACATGATGACTTTTGGTAATCTGGTTGGTTTCAGACATGTTCCTATTGTCTATTATTTTGGGCATTGTACAAATACTGGTTTTTTCAGGTTGTGATGGAGTGCTATAACTGTATATCTTGTCCGTTCATTGCTTTGAAATCAACAATGTAGATGAAACATTTGTGTTCAAAATTGACAAATCTATTATTTATTGCATTTGATTCAGGGCATCCAAGAGCCATATCCCACACTTTATATGTTGTTTTGAAACAATTTCTCGTATATAGTCTCCAGGAACTGGAACGTCGGGCGTTGATTTTCAAGTACATGATGGTCTGTGTCCTCGTGCCGCCTGAGCTTATCGTTCCTATTCGTAAAATAAAGCATACCACTATGAAACTAGACTAAACTGTAAATTTAATTTCTTGTTAAAATGTTATAGTTTATTCGATACAAATACACAACATGATGAAGATTCATGTCTGAGATTCAAAGGTCTTAGTGAGGCCACAAGCCAAAAGGCAAGAACCCAGTGAAGATGTGGAAGAAAACTAAACCACATTCATTTTGCGTGTCGAGTAAATTCAGCAAGGAAAAATGTATTTATTGCATTGATGTGTAAGTTTCTGTTTCTTCAAACAGAGGATCCTCTTATAACAATCATGAGCCTCTGACATCGTATAAAATGAAAGTGAATATGAGGAGCTTATGATCCCATATGAATCTTGTTCAAGAATTCACTTTTCTGCAATTCAATCGCACTTCTCCCCCGGTCAAAACTCCAACAATGGCCAACTTCACCATTGAGGTTTCAAATGTTTTGAAGAAGGAATTCTCATCCCTTGCGAATCTCTTCACAATCATCTTTGTTGGGTTTTCCAGAAACAACGCCTGGTCTGAGCCAAACACTCCCTTTCCTTCTACCAAGTGTTTGAAGTATACATTGTCAAACTGGGTGGCCGTGGAATCCAAAAAAGCACCCGCGCTGCGATTGTTGTTAGGTTGAGGGCACACTGTGCGTAAGCTCTGTGCGAATGGCGGCTCCATGGTTGGATCGACCTTAAATGTAGCATTGAAGTTATGAAGTCTGCTCTCAAAAGAAGAGCAGTGAGAGAAACCCAACGTATGCCCACGTGTTCATGCAGACAATTCATAATTCAATTAGAATTCCATTAATGTTAGGCGTTACAGAGTTGCCATACTTTCATGATAACTTTGGATTTGTCGACTTTGCAAAACATACTACAAAAATTCTGAAATGCAGATGTCGATCATATTTAGGTTTAAAAGCACACTTTATAATTATTGAAAGACCACACAACCTTTATGCTAGAATTTCTATCTTATTATTTGAACAGAAAGGAAGTTTTAGAAATATATCTATAAATATATATATATATAATGTAAAAAATTAAAAAACCTTAGTGATCTACTAAAATTTAGGGCAAAAATCTTCCCATAACATTACAGTGTCTCCCCATAACATTTCAGTAATAACAAAGCAGAAATCGTGCCATCTTGGATGGTAATTAAAGATGGAACCACCGGAAGCAATTTTTTGGCAAAAATATGCAAAGTCTTGGGCCCCAAAAATCTTCCCATAACATTTTGGTGATAACAAAGCAGAAATCGTGCCATCTTGGATGGTAATTAAAGATGGAACCACCAGAAGCAAATTTTCTGTAAAAATATGCAAAATCTTGGAGGAAGTTGGAAGAACAACAAAGTGTTTGAGGAAAATGGAAGAGCAACAAGCAGAAAATATCAACAGTTTCCCAAAATGGAACAAAAGATTAGAAGAATTTAACAAAATGCCACATCTAAGAAAAATAAAATGGGACAAATTCTGGAATAACGGCATGAAAAACGAACCAAATGATACTAATGATAAGTACTACAAAAGAAAGTATAAGAAAAAATGAAGTGAAAGAAAAAGTGTTGCCATAGTTATCTCCCCCTAAAAAGATGGATGATCTGAGGACAATGTGCCCTGTGAGTAAAGCATCTGAATCAGATAATCAGTCAATAGGTGATAAGTGAATGGTGTTATTTCATAGTATTGCATGGTATATTAGTTGCTGGTTGAAGACTGGTTGGCATATCAGCTCATAAATTAGAAATGCAATATTATTTAGTTCTGGGTTATTTGCATTGGTGAAAGGTGCTTCTTCTCATTGTATGGTATATATCAGAATTGTATCTTTGGCTGAAATCTAATATTAAGGTTGTTTTCAGAGATTATGCTTTCACCTTAGGCTTTGAGAGATTAGGCCTTCACCTGTATAAGGGGCATTTAGGGACATGAAAAGAATAGCAAATGTAGGAAATACATCAACTAAAACATGCAAGATAAATATAATGAATGTTAGATTTTTTGTTAATCTTCACATATCCTCTGGACCTTCATCTCCTAGAAAGCAAGGTTTTGTCTTACTGTCTATGTAAGCACAACTGAATAGTACTTTAGGAAGGTTAACTGACCCTTGCTTTATGAATAGCCCTTTAGGAAAAAAAAACATTTTAGCCTTTATCTATAGAGAAGTATTGAATACATTTAATTAAATAAAAAAATATATATATATATATAATGAGGCAACAAAAACTGTCACAAAAAAAGGCAGACAGAGGAGAATGCAACAGAGAAGACAGCATGATAATCACGTAACAACTTGAATAGATAAATTGTAATCACACTTTGTAAGTGTGAGAGAATTCCAGATAATGTAAGGTTGACTCATGCATTTTATTTCCAAAGCACTGCAATTCTCTATCGTATATTTTACTCTCTAATATTGCACTCTAGTGTTGCGAACATAAGCTCAATGTCTCTTTTTGATCACTGGAATTTTTTCCAATATTTGATACCAAAGCTAATGGTCTGTTCATAAGGAAGGCCAGACTTTAATTTTTAGATTGGTTACCTATTTGAAAAAGAACAAGCAATATAACAAACACCCATGCAAATTAGAAGTCTCAAATTACACCAGAACCATGGCTGTAGCTAGCTCGACTTTCTTCTTTGTCTAAAATAGATCTGGTTGTAAAATTTAACAGCATAGGATTTCATCTGGAAGTTGCAAATGGGAATTCCATTATTGAACAAGATCATTTAGAATTCTGGAAGAAGATGAAGTCAAACATACCATATGAACTGCTAGAATCAACAAATGGGAAACTAATAATCACAAGACTCTTGCTTGTAGCATTTTGAGCATTAATGATCAAATGACTCACATCAGCAGTGCCAAAACACCAAAAGAAAAATGGGGCACACGTGTGTGAAAATAAAGCTATAACTGTGAGATTTGTCTGAGGGAACTTCACAAAATAAAGAGGAGGCTTCTAATATGTAGCCAAACACAACAATCAATTGAAATTCAAGCTGTTTAACATTTATGAATATCAAGCTGTCATCCTAAGATACAGCTGAGGAAGTTTTCACAAATAAAGATGACAACATAAGATGTGGCCAACAACATCAATCACTTCAAAAAATTGTTAGAGATGCTAGCACCTATTGAGGCACCAATTCAAAATTTTCATGCAGTCATCGCCTTGCTTGAACTACTAGCCTAATCTTATGACATTATGGTGACTTCATTTCACATAGAGCCCAGATCGCCATAATAATGCAAGAGAAGACATGAAAGAAATATTCAAAGGTTGATAACAAAAAACATAGTTTTCTTTCAGCAAGTAAGAACAAGAAGTCCGAGAAAAGGTTGTTGATCTGACACTAAAATGAGATTCACTTGCAATTATATTTTTTGTTGCTAAAATAGCAAGGTATAATTCATTTATTGCAGAAAGAAATGGCACCACACCAAAGGAGCATTGGAAAATGTTTTCAGTTGAAAAGGAGGATAAATTAAATGTCGCAACATACTTCAGGTAGTCTGAGCCTACTACTTACATCAATGCTCCACTAGTTGGCGCCCTTGCATTTTTCCGTGGTCATCCTTCCTAGCAAGCATGTGAAAATTAATGTGCACCAAATTCCTCTCACAAAATTGAATATATTTGTACTCAAAAGCTCACCCCAATGAAAAGCCCAAATAAACTATGCACCTGGCAAAGTGCACAGGCAAGCACAATGGATGTAGGAAGCTTGCAATGGCGGTGGTTTAGGATTATCTGATTTTCATGGCCTCCATGGCTAAGTGGGTAGTACACAATCAAGCACACTGGATGCAGGAGCTTGAGTTTGCAATTGTAATGGCTGTGGTTTATTGTATTTTTTTCAACTAAAAAAATTGTGTTTGGAACAGTTTTTAGATATATATAATTTTGCTTCAGATTGGACCGCGTTTGGAGCAATTTTTAGATATATATAATTTTGTTTGAGATTAGACCTCCCTACTTAACTATTAACTATTAAACCACATCGTGAAAACTATTGAACATGTCTGAATGGCTAAGTGGTTCGTTATAAATCTGGTAACTGATTACGATGCAATGGGAAAACACCTTCAGCGTCGCTCGAACCTACGCCCAAATGGAGACCTTGAATGTATCTGTTTCGCCAGACACTAGGAGCTGCCAATACAGACAATTTATAGCAGCACGGGGTGGGATTCGTATGCGTGGGCCTTCCGGGCGCCCGCCAAAATGGTGGATGTCATTGTTCACAAAGTATAATTTACCTTACACCTAGGGCACAGCCTGTCGGGATTCAACACCGCAAGCAGACCTGCGAGGTGAGCAAGCACCGTGAGCAGGAAAAACGAATGCTCGAGAGGACCTGTTCCGGTTGTGCGAATGGAGCAAATGAATGTTTGGCGCGAGGGATCATTTGAAATTGCGTGGGTGTTGGTTGCCAGCACAGCGGGTGCCAGCTCGGAGGTGGTGGGGCAAAGAAGCGTTAATTAGTGTTATATGCTATCGATTGCCTTACATAGTGTTATATGTTATCTATTGCCTTACGGCGTTTTCTTTGCAACGTCTGATGCAAATGCTAGTTATATAAACACATCAAGTGTTACCTTGTCACACTAATATCTAACATGTTACCTTGCAACTACTCACACATGTCAACCACATGTTCCAAATATCAAGACAATCATATCTATCAATTGGAAATCAACCTTTACCAAGACTAACAATCATGTCATAATCCATATTCAACTCATATTTATTAGACATAATGCTACAACTGTCACCTACTATACTCAAGTACATATCAATTGTCTTGACACATGTGTTAGTAAAATCATCTTAAAACAAGATCATTGGAACACATACTCATATTATGAATTTCATCAAACATTCAACCAACTTGCAACATACCATGTTAAATAACTCAACTAGACACCAAATAGGTTTCATAATCAAACAGTCAAGCACAAGGTAGATGACATAAACAATTTCGTACCTTAATGTATCTTAGGGGAGGCAATCTTGTCTGCACAATCAATCCATATTAGCATGATATATCTTCACAATAATATTAACCCAAACATAAATAAGATCATGATATCCAAATAGTCACTAGCTAGCATGTTTACATCATAACTCATACACAATTATCATCCACACATATGCAAAGTCAATCTAGATTAGTGCAACACCATATCACAAATATGTTGGCTCGTACCTGATTATCGCAACCATAACCGTCTGCATAGGTCAAACTAGGTTAACACAATACATATAACATCAAGATCTTCAATGCAATGAACATAACCATCACGCATATGACCAATCCAAATTACAGCATCAAGATCTCAATGAAATAACCATAATCATCAAGTTAATAGCACATAACAACAATAAGCTATATATCATGCTCATAAAAAACATATAACCTAATCATCAATTTATCTAACATAAAACAACAATAGCAATGCATACAACCATAGGTTACTATCATTCATGACACATGTGCATGTGGCTATACTAATAAACTATCATCTATCATGTATGTAACCTTAACATCAAAAACATGTACATAAACCTAATGCATATGAAAATACTTAACTTACTTACCTGCATGCCAAACATACAATACCTATATGATAATCTGCTCTTGCCTCAAGGTCCAATGTTGTCACTTCACTTTAATGATTTGCATCTCATGTTCCATCTTAGCCAACACAGTAGCATCGTAACAACCGATATCACCATGATGACCTAAATTTGCATACAATGACTTCACAAGGCATTTTTGACCTACTATTCATGCATAACTATAACCAAGACTATACATGCATAACAGCTACATATAGAGATATAACACATGAGTGAAAAACCATATACACACCATTCTAGCTAGAGTCTAGTCATCAATGCATGACCATATCAACTACAGAATCCATGACCCCATGCATGACAACAACAACCATCTCACGTTCATTTGATAACATGTGAATACTCATGTGCATAAAAATGCATAATGAACCATACACAGATGACGACATACTCCACAACAACACCTTCAACCTTCACATGGCGGCATCACTACAATCATGATCAACACCATGCAAATGCAACAAGCACATGGACTACATGCATAAGGAACACATATGTAAACAACATGAAAGCATGATCAAAGCACAACCCAAGGATAGCGCAACCACACTCTGATACCACTTTGTAAACATCCTCCTCCCACATCCACCAATGTAACCATGCTAATTGAGTAAACATGATATGAGAGGCTATGATGATCGGATTCGACCTCCTATGTAACTTTAAGGAAGTGAAGTCGGCAGAAACATCACACGCAGTCATCCAACATCATCAACAGAACCCTCAAGAGACAAGTCAGCCACTCAGACAGCCTGTCCCTGGGTCCCACTGTTGTTCTAGATCTCTTAGGTCATAGTCCCTCTCATGTTATGGGAAAGGGAGTGACCAACAACCTAAAGTTGCTCTCATAGGCTTGTCGACCAGTGACCAAAGACCAAAATTGATAGTTCTATGCCAACGACCTCGAGATTTAAGCCACTTTTTCAGGCCCATAGCCTAGGTCACTGCCTAGAATGGAGTGATAGCTCGAAATCATTAAAAATACAGGGAAACAATGATGAAAAAGCAACAAGCTGAACAAGACCATTGTTTGGTCAATTTAGTGTCCTAAATTGCTCTACATAAATTATCAATTCGAGTATCGTAAACTGATAAAGTGTAGTTGACTGTTTGTGCTAGATAACCCTTCTTACTTCGTTGTTTTTGTGTTTTATGTTGTTTTGGGGGGTTTTTGGTCTTTTAAATCCTAATGATTTACAATATAATTATCAAAAACTTAAATCTAACTTTCGTAAAGACTGCTCAAAATATAAAAATGAAAACATAGCTTAAGAAATAAATGAAAACAGAGCTAAGAAAGACTTGGAAGCAAAGCTTAAGCAAGAAATGAAAACAAAGTTTCTATTCTTGTTTTACCATTATTTCCAAATCATGAATTAAAACTGAAAATGAAATTTACAACTGATATCTAAGTAATTGCATAAATAAAAGTAAATGAAATACTTAGTTACTTTGCCTCTCAATTTTGGGAGAAAGTCTCCTTGGGATGACATTTTAGGAATTCATTAATCTAAGAGAAAACAAATACAGAGATGCAATAATAACTCATTGCATAAATGAAATTTTCAACCACTTAGTTAGGGATGAATTATCAACTTGAAGGGTTTTTCATAAACATTCATTAACACCATGAGTCAGTAAACTAAAAATAAAATGGCAAAGACAGTAAATGGCATTCATCAATCTAATTGAGAATTTAAACTAGCAAAATAGTGAATAAAGTAAACTAGCTTACATCACTGAGTTTCATCTTCTAAACTACTAATAAAAACTAAAAAGGGATCAAGCAAATGGAAGCTACTCTAAATTATGAACACTGTTAATAAGAAAATGATGGAAATTGCATTATAAACATTGTTAGTAAGAAAATGATTATAAACACTGTGAAAGAAACTAATGAATTTACAGTTAACAAGAAGAAAAATAAAATGAAATGAAACATTCTTCAGTGTAGGGGCTCTTTGCAACTGATTAGGCTATGCTGCTCAATCAACTCCAAGGAAACTCTTTCAGATTTTCATAAAACATGCGGTCTTCATATTAAAAACAGGGACACAAAATGCCCAAAAATTACAAAGTTTAGAACTTCGATTTCACAATAAAACTATCACTATTACCACTAACTTCTATGGTCCTTTACATAGGTATTTATAAGAAAAACCATATAAATGTTTGTGGAGAAAAACATGCTATAGTTAAACACGTAGAAGATAGATATGCGGAATTTCTTCCTCGGCTGCTGGAGACATAAATCCAAGACATGGTGGCTGTTGGATTCGGTTGTACATGTGGTTGTTGGAGTCCATAGGTACAAGTAGTTGTTCCGGATAACACTTCCCATCACTTTGAAACGTGTTAATTGACCACGAAATAGAGTCATGTTACCTTCGGTCTCTGCGTTTGACTTATCCATTGAGTGTAGTCTTATGTCATCTTCTTTGTCGACCTAGGCTAAGTGAATAGGATAGGGTCCATGTCACGATGATTTCCAAGCTTCCCATGTAGCTAGTTTCTCCTTCTCACACCTGGAACCTGTTAGAGCATGAAGGTAGCTGCGGAACAACCAATTAGTTACAAAATAGGTTGTGTTCCGTAGCTAATATACAAAAATTTATTCAAACAAAAAAACATACAAGAATAACATGTAAATCACTAAATGTCCTCCTCAAGACAGTATATACCGGTTATTGGTGACGAGAATGTGTCTTTCTTATGGAAAACAATGAAAAGGAATGTTAGGGAAAGAGTAATTTTGAGGCTCAACATACCCCCACTGCAAAATCATTGCATGTCCTCATGCAATTTTAAAAAATGTGAACTTATTTCTCCTATTACATTTGTTTTGACACTTCTGCCATCACATCCAATTTTCTTTTCTTACTTCTCTTTGCATTGATTGCCATCCTGGGCTTCTTCATAAGAAGTCTGTATTTGAGGTTGATAAGTATTATGCTAAACTTCCTATTTTTCCTCTTTAGTTTCCTGTTTTTCTTGTACCATAATCCCAAGTGTAGCATTGTGTTGTCATGAATGGCTCTATCCAACTTGTTATGTTCCCTCAAGGTTTAATTTTCTTTTTGAATGTGCTTGTTCAAAATCTCTAACTCAAAGATTTCTTGTTTGAAAGAGCTAGTTAGGGGTTCTTGTGGATTGACAGACTGCTCTAGATTGGTTGAGGATCCTGGATCCATTGAGGTATTCCTTTTCTCTGATGACTCTATGTAGTCATAGATTTGTTGTTGTACTGGATCTATGCCAGGAGAAGCTCTGCTTGGGATGCCTTCAAAATTCTGTGGAGGGGAGTTTTGTGAACTGTGTTCGGATGGAATATTGTCAGGAGACTGAACTGGTGTTTCTTCCTCTAAATTTATGAACTGGGCTTCTTTTAATGTTACCTTCCTCACCTTACCTCGGAGTTTAGAGCTCCTTCTTAGGTTTTGGAAGCTTATGTTTCTTCATTTGTGTCCTTCTTCCTCTTTCCTGTCTCCTTATTTTTCTTGATTTACTCCTTAATCTTGGTCAATGTTTCAGAGAATAATTGTTCATCTTCTTGTGGTGATGAAGGTTTAGGAATGTCTTCATCGATTTCTTTGGCTCTCTCTTTCATTTTTCCTTTCTGCCTCCTATCCTCTGGTTTAGAAGTTGTATCTTCATCATTTTTTTGTGAGGAGGTTTGAATATTAATGTTGATCTTTCTCTTCCTACTTTTCTTACCATGAATCTCCTTAAGTGACTCTAGAGAATCATGGAAAAAATTTCTTACCAAGAAATTTTCCCATGTATCCCCTATACTTCTCAAATGGAATTCAACTATTATTTTCACTAATTCGTGATGATACATAGTTGTTTCTATGGATTCATTTTTCTTTTGGACATTTGTAGCCATCCTTCTCAGACTGTTTAGAAGGAAGAAGCGAAGGTTGATGGTTCCATTTTCTAAAAAATTCAGTAATAAGCGTATATGGTAAACATACATAGACCCAAATCTTCCTTCACATGTAATGAATTTTTGCAATATTAACAACATATTACTCCATTTGTTCTTGAGTGCTGAAATAAGAATTCCCTTTCTAAATATTGTAACATCCATACCTAGGTTTCTAAGGATCACTTTCCAAGATTCACCATGAAATTCCTTGTTTTTAAACCATCTTTCTCCTTGTCTCGGTAGCTCTGTTGCTTCTACTATGAAGGATTCTATGACTACAAATTTAATATCTCCTATCTCCACTTCTGTGCCATCAAATGACCTTGCAAAAGACTTGGTAATTTCCTTGTGTTAGCTGTCAAATTTCTCAATAAAATTTAACCATCCGACCTTCTATAGCATCCCTTTAAGCTATGGATACCCCTCCATATACTTTACCCCTACAGGCTCTGTCCTGACAATAAGTCACACGGTCTCCGTTTTGTAAAATTTATTAACCTCAAAATTACTCTCACTATCTATAAAACGAGTGCTATTTAGGAAATGGAATAAATGTGTGTATGGAAATGGAATGACTATGTATATAGAAAATATAAAGACTGTGTATATGAAATGGATGCATGAATATGAGAGAAAAACTTAAGATTTGGCATGTAATAAATAGACAGTAAGGGTTTAGAGAGTCGTAGATAGGTAGATCACATCGTTATCTTGACTATTAACAGGTGTAGTTGTGGAGGACCGTTTGAGTATAGGTTATGGAGTTTGAAGGGGATATTTGTTATGAAAGAATCATTGAGACCATTTGTCATTAAATATGGAAGATATGGAGGAGACATCGTGGCAGTCAAATCAAATTATGGTTGATTAAGGAGACATGTGATTATACATACTATACAAACTTATGTTTTCAAATTGCTTTTTGAAATAATTTTTTGCATTTACCTTTGGAACCTTTACCTTTCGTTTGCTAATGATGTTGTTACACAGGTACGTTGAGCATGATTGGTCTTCAAAAATTGATTTTTCTTCAATTCCTTGCATACATGATTTTATTATGAATTGTACACTTGTGCCTGAACTGATAAACAAATTGTAGCTGTAGAACAGAATCAGATGTAGAACGTGAAACAAAAAGTGAAACATGGCTTATGGATCATGATTGAAATGGAAATGGCTATGTAAGATGATAAATGAAATGGAGATGGAATGAATACTAAAAAAAGGAAAAATTTATTGATGAAATATGACAATGGGATGAAGTGAAATTGTAAAAATAAAACGGAGTGAGGTGAGATGAGATTATGAATTTTGTAGAATCTAAACTACAGAGTGACTGTGGCTTTTTGTCACTACTTATTACAGAAAGAAAATGGAAAATATAGGGTGTCAGAATCCTCTGCTTTTCACCCTGTATTTTCTGTATAAGTATGTCAATCAATGATTGGTTTTCAAACTTATACAATTTATTATATATTTATTTTATTTGTTTTTTTTCCTTTTTTTTTCATAGGAAAAATAAGGACTAAGTTAGTGGAGAAGAAGAATTCTTCTTCACTAGATTTATTTCAGAGTTGTCTTGGAAAATCTTAATAAACTCCTCTTTTGAAATGGGTTTCAAATATATCTTTAATTTATGACCATTCACAAGAAGATGAGTTTTACTTTCGTCTATTGTTCTGATCCTCACTGCTACATTACTAAAGACTTTTTCATTCTCATATGGCCAAATCCAATGAGTTTAAAACTTCCCTTGAAAATCTTTAAACTTTGAATCAAACAATAGCGCCCAATCTCCCACTTGAAACCTCTTGTCCTTGATATATTTGTCATTCCATTTAGCCCTCTGTTGTTGGACTATACCAGTCCTTTGAACTGCTTCTTGCCTGATTTCATCAAGTTAATTTAATTGCTCTAGTCTATGCTTTTGTGCCTTTGATAAATCTAGTCCCAGTTGGACTGCCTTCTTGAAAATTCTGATTTGGAACTCTATAGGGAATAGGACTTGTTTCCCATAAACAAGTTCATAAGGTGTATGTCTCGTTGTGTTCCTCCATGTAGTTCTATAGGCCCATAAGGCTTCAGGAAGCCTTTCTGCCCAATCTCTTCTATGTAGATGCACAATCTTGGTGAGGATTTCTTCAAATCACTTTATTTGTAGATTCCACTTGACCATTTGCTTGTGGATGATAAGGAGTAGATTTCCTATGCTTGATCTTGTATTCTTCCACAAGCCCTTCCACCATGTTAGATGTGAATTGAGATCCCCGATCTGTCACAATTTCTCTTGGAACACCAAAACGAGTGAAGATGTCCTCAAAAAGAAAATTAACTACAGTTTTTTCATTAGCAAAAGGTAATGCTTTGGCTTCTACCCATTTAGTGGCATAATCAGTGCATACCAATATATACTTTTTATGCTTAGATGGAGGATTAATTGGTCCAATAAAATCTAAGGCCCAATTTTCAAAAGGTTCAATGAGTACCTAAGTTTGTAATGGCATTTCATTTGAGGGAGCAGGTTTCCCTACCCTTTGGCAGCTATCACATATCTTGACATATTTTTCAGCATCTTTGAAGATGGATGGCCAATAATATCCTAGTTGTCCTCTTGTCAGAAAAGTGTCCACCACACAGCTCATCATGACATGCCTTAAGAATCTTGGGCATTTCATCTTCCCTGACACACCTTCTGATCATAAGATCTAGCCCTGTTTTATATAATTCGTTAGTGATCCATGAATATCTTGCACTTTCCTGAATAATTTTTCTTTTCTCTCTAGGAAACAAATGTGAAGTAACTTTCTTGTGGCCAAGTAGTTAGCAATATTTGCAAACCAAGGAGTTTGAGTAGTTACTGCAAAAAGATATTCATCAGAAAACTTATCTTCAACCGGAGAATATTCTTTGATATTCTGAATCCTGGACAAGAAATCAGCAACTGTGTTTTGTTTTCCAGGTCTATTTAGCACAGTAATGTTGAATTTTTGCAAAAGTAAAAGCCATCTTGTAACTCTACCATTAATAATAGGTTTATTCATCAAATATCTAATTGCAGAGTGATCTGTATGAACAAAGGTTTCATAGCATGTTATATAGTGTCTGAACTTGTTAATTGCATGAACAACAACTGAAAATTCCTTTTCAATCAAAATATAATTCAACTCAGTGGGAGTCAAATTCTTACTTGTATAGTAAATGGAATTAGGAATCAAATATTTTTGTCCCAATGCAGCTCCTAGAGTTGTATCTGAAGCATCTGTTGCAATATGGAAAGGGAGTTTCCAATTTGGACCTCTTAAAATGGGTTCTTCCGAAATTTTTATTTTTAAGGTTTCAAATGCCAATTGGTAATCAAAATTCCAATTGAATTCACAATTTGGTAAGCAATTTGAAGAGTGGGGATGCTATTTTAGTGAATTTTTCTATAAACCTCCTATAATATCTTGTAAATCCTAGAAAACTTCTCACATCCTTTTGGAAATTTGGAATTGATAATTTAGAGATGACTTCAACTTTAGATTTTTCAACTTTAATCCCATCCCCTGAAATGTGATGTCCTAAAACAATACCTTCTGTAAACATCATAAAACATTTTTCATGGCTTAGTGAAAGGTTTGTTTCTTTACATCTTTTAAGAACTTTTTCCAAATTTTCCAAAGCTTCCTCAAATGTATTTCCATAAACTGTAAAATCATCCATATATACCTCTACACAATCATGTATTAGTTCAGAAAAAATTCCTAGAACTGCTCTTTGGAATGTTGCAGGTGCATTACATAACTTAAAAGGAAGTGCTTGGTAGGCATAAGTTCCCCATGGACAAGTAAATATGGTCTTATCTTGATCTTTAGGTGCTACCTAAATTTGATTATAACCACTAAAACCATCCAAGAATGAGAAATACTTCTTACCTGCTAATGTATCTAACACTTGATCTATTAAAGGTAAAGGAAAATGATCTTTAAGGCTTGCTTTATTCAATTCTCAGTAATCAATGCACACCCTCCATTTACCATTCTTTTTAGGCACGATTACCAAAGGAGAAATCCATTGGCTATATAAAATTGGGTAAATGAAGTTTACATTCAGTAATTTTTGGAGCTCTTCTTGCACAATATCTCTAAGATTTGGATTCATCCTTCTCTGAGGTTGTCTGTCAGGTTTACAATTTTCCTCAATATCGATGTGATGGATACAAGTCTTAGGATCAATGCCTTTCATGTCGATGTATTCCTATGCAAATGCAATAGAATGTTTTTGTAATGTTTTGATTAGCTCTTCTTGTTGTAGTTTCTCCAAGTTTTTGTTCATGTTCAATGTCCTACCTCGATAAATTTCAATTGTAAAGCTACCAAAATCTTCCATAGGATAGAGAGACATCTGCCTAGATGACAAATATTCAACATTAGATTTTGCTTGAAATTGCTCATGGTCATATTCTAAAGATGATTCAAAAATTTCCAATGTATTTAAAATTTGACTATCTTCACTAATTTCTGAAATAGTAAAGAGAGGTTGAATATCATCTTCATCATCAATCCATTCTTTGTCATCTATTTCTCTAATTGCTTTTGCTAGAGGATATAGAGTAAATTTCTTTGTTGAATTACCATCTGAAATATACATGTCACCAAATCTACAACTAATAAAAGCATCAGCTGTGGCCAGCCAAGGTCTTCCTAATATGAGTGGATGTCCTCCTAGATTATTCTTGGGAGTTAAGATCATGAAATCAACAGGATATTCCCAAGAATCCAGACATACTGAAATATCTTCTAGCACACCATCTGGTTTGATTACTGATCTATCTGCTAGTTGCAGTCAAGTAGGTGTTTAGAGAAGATTAGGAAGCTTGATCTGCTCCATAGTTTATTTGATCATGATGTTTATTGTTGCCCCTAAGTCAATCAATGTATTTGGAATTTCAACTCCATTGATATGTGTTTTCACAATTGGACTTCCTAGATCCACATATTTTTGTATGGAAATTTTTCCCATCATTATGTCTGCTATTTTTCCTACCAGGTGAATTCTTTTTGTTTCTTTTGCTTTTCTTCCTGGTCTTTTTATGCTCAACTCCTTTATTGTTTTGACTAGAATTGGAATTTCTCTAATGGCTTGTAGCAAAGGAATTTTGATACAGACATTCTTCAATTCATCTAGAAAATCATAGTTGGGCAACAATATCTGTTTTTCTAGCCCTCTATCAATTTGTAGTCTTTCAGGAAAAGGAGGTGTAGAAGTAGATGTTGGTTGCTCAATGATAGGAGTTGTGTTTACTGATTCTTTTTGTTTTTCTTTTTTAATGTTTTGGTTTTGGAGAGATGTTCCCTCAAAACTTTTATTAACCTTTAGAGAATATTCCTCAGAACTGTCCTGTTCCTGAATAACTACAAAAGGTATTTCTTTTTCTAATATCCTTCCAGATCTTAGTTGAACATCATTAAAATCTAGAGGAGTAATGATGTAAGTTGGAAATTGTTGTCCTTTTACCATGTAAGCATTCTGAGGGTTTTTATTGTTTGGGTTTGGTAATGGTTGGGCAGGTAGCTCATTTGGTTTCTACTAAAATGGAAGTAAGAATTGAGGACTTTGGTTTTGTTGTGGAAATGGCAATGGAAGTTGAGGGTTCGGATTTTGAAGTTGTGGCTGTTGATTTTGTAGTTGAATGTGTGGGAGAGGATAATTCTGATATGATGGAGGATATTGGTAATATTGAGAAAATCTCCCATAAGGATTTTGTACTCCTTGTACCCACGATTGAGATTGAGATTAAGGCCAAGGTTGAGATTGAGATTGAGGTTGAGGCCAAGATTGCTGCCAAGAATTCCAGTTTGGTGGGGGCTCAAAATACATTTGATTGTTAAATACCTGATTTTGTGGCCCCTGCCAAGGTCTTCTAGCAATAAAACAAAGAGGCTCTGCAGAATTTGGTACTGTTTCCTCTTGAAAGACAGCCTTAAGACTTGGGATTGAAGGAAAACCCTTGGTCTCATGGCTTTCTCAGCAAATCATACAAGTTTCTATAATTTTTACATCTAAATGGCATTCCCTTAGAGCATGTTTTTTTTTTCTTCTTCTGCATTTTGGACAAAAAAATGGCTAAAGCATCAACCTCGGTTTTCTTCTTGTTTTTTATTTTAAGGGTGTCTAATTGCTCACTAAGGTTCCCTAGAATGTCAGTTTTAAATTCATCAAGCATATTACCAATTTATGCCCTACTTACAGATCCCGTTGCAAATTTGTTTACTCTAACAAGAGAAGGATCTCTTGGCCCTTTCCCTGTTTTAGATTTCCCTCTTGAGAGATGAACACACAAATCTCTTATATCATTTAATGGAAGTTGAGAGATATCTCCCTTCCCCATCATGTTAAGGATATCTATCCACTCATCTCTAATGGCTTTTAATGAAAGATCTTTCAAGGTTTCTTCATTTAAATTGTTCATCTTTGCTCTTTTCAAATTATAGTTGAATCTTTCAATCAAATCTTCTAAGTTTTCATCCTCTCTTTGCATCATTTTGAACACTTCATCTTTGTGATTGGTAGGCATGCAATAATCCAAGTACCTATCCAAAAACGTTTTTTTCATGTCATTCCATGTTCTAATGGACTGAGTAACTAACCCCATGAACCATTTCAAAGCAGCTCCTTTTAGTGTTGAAGGAAACAATTTAAGTTTTTGAGATTCTTCTAGATAGTCATAAGTTTTGCAAAAGGTTTCAAACTCAGAAAAAAAAATGTTTTAGGATCCTCACTTTTCAACCCATAGAAGTTTGGGAGGACAGAAGATGAGATATTTTTCATTGTGGCATTTGTTTCCTCATCCACTATAGGGAATCCAATAGAATGATCTATTTCCCTATTTCCTCTGCCTCCTCCGTTATTTCCTCTACCTCCTCCATTATTTCCTCTACCTCTCCCTTTCCCCCCTCCTCCAAACAATGAGAATTCTCCATCTTGTTCTTCTTCTGCCATTATAGTTTATTTAGAGTCAGTATAGGGTTCAACCTACAAGGTTACTTCCTCCTCCTCTGGTTCTTCTATTAATGGAATATGGGAGAGAGGTTCTACTTCTTCTTCCTCACCAGGTATTCCTAATTCTTCAACTACAATGTGCTCTCCTGTGGAGGTGAAAAAGGATATTCGTGTTGTTGGAGATTCGAAATCTTTCTCCCCTAGGACCGACTCGGTAGATGAAGTAGGAGATTCTTTTGATTGGATTTCTGCCCTTGGAATTCTAGGAGTCTTATGGCTAGAGTATGAGTTTGGGATGGAGGTGTGTCTTTTCTTGTTCTTGGTGGAGTAGGTGGTGTTGTAGGAATTGAACTTCTGCCCCTAGCTATAAACCCCTAGAGTCTCTTTCTCTATGCATGTCATTTTTTTTTGAATGTAAGAGATAATGCTACCTAGTTACACTTCCTTAGCAACGGTGCCAAAATGTTTGGTCAATTTAGTGTCCTAAATTTCTCTACATAAATTATCAATTCAGGTATTGTAAATTGATGAAGTGTAGTGCACTGTTTGTGCTAGATAACCCTTCTTACTTCATTGTTTTTGTGTTTTATGTTGTTTTGGGGGGTTTTTGGTCTTTTAATTCCTAATGATTTACAATATAATTATCAAAAACTCAAATCTAACTTTCGTAAAGATTGCTCAAAATATAAAAATGAAAATAGAGCTTAAGAAAGAAGTGAAAACATAGCTAAGAAAGACTTGGAAGCAAATCTTAAGCAAGAAATGAAAACAAAGTTTCTATTCCTGTTTTACCATTACTTGCAAATCATGAATTAAAATTGAAAATGAAATTTACAACTGATGTCTAACTAATTACAAAAATAAAACTAAATTAAATACTTAGTTACTCTGCCTCTCAATTTTGAGAGAAAGTCTCTTTGGGATGACATCTGAGGAATTATGTACTTCATTAATCTAAGAGAAAACAAATATAGAGATGCAGTAATAACTAATTGCATAAATGAAATGTTCAGCCACTTAGTTAGGGATGAATTATCAACTTGAAGGGTTTTTCATAAACATTCATTAACACCATGAGTCAACAAACTAAAAATAAAATGGCAAAGACAGTAAATGGCATTGATCAGTTTAATTGAGAATTTAAACTAGCAAAATAGTGAATAAAGTAAACTAGATTACATTACTGAGTTTCATCTTCTAAACTACTAATAAAAACTAAAAAGAGATCAAGCAAATGGAAGCTACTCTAAATTATGAAAACTGTTAATAAGAAAATGATGAAAATTGCATTATAAACATTGTTAGTAAGAAAATGATTATAAACACTATGAAAGAAACTAATGAATTTACAGTTAACAAGAAGAATAAAAGTAAAATGAAATGAAACCTTCTTTAGTGCAGGGGCCTTCTGCAACTGATTAGGCTACGCTTGCTCAATCAACTCCAAGGAAATTCCTTCAGATTTTCATAAAACATGCAGTCTTCATATTAAAAACAGGAACACAAAATGCCCAGAAATTAGAGAGTTTAGAACTTTGATTTCACAATAAAACTATCACTATTACCACTAACTTCTATGGTCCTTTACATGGGTATTTATAAGAAAAACCATATAACTGTTTGTGGAGAAAAACATGCTACAGTTAAACATGTAGAAGACAGATATGCATAATTTCTTCCTCGGCTGCTGGAGACATAAATCCAAGACATGGTGGTTGTTGGATTCGGTTGTATAGGTGGCTGTTGGAGTCCGTAGGTACAAGTAGTTGTTCCGGATAACGCTTCCCATTACTGTGAAACGTGTTAATTAACCACGAAATAGAGTCCTGATACCTTCGATCTTTGCATTTGACTTATCCATTGACCATAGTCTTATGCCATCTTCTTTGTCAACCTGGGCTAAGTGAATAGGACAGGGTCCATGTCACGATGATTTCCAAGCTTCCCATGTAGATAGTTTCTCCTTCTGACACCTGGAACCTGTTAAAGCATGAAGGTAGTTGCGGAACATCCAATTAGTTGCAGAATAGGCTGCGTTCCGTAGCTAATATACAAAAATGTATTTAAATAGCAAAACATACAAGCATAACATGTAAATCACTAAATTTCCTCCTCAAGATAGTATATACTGATCATTGGTGATGAGAATGCATCTTTCTTATGGAGAAACAAAGAAAAGGAATGAGAAGAGTTGCTAGGGAAAGAGTAATTTTGAGGCTCAACAACCATAACCAGACTGCGACTAGCCATGCTAGACATTTCATCAAACACATCATCAACATGTAACCTATAGGTGTAAATAACAGAATTAGGTGTAGGGATCTCATACTTATTTAATAATCACTATGAACCATTGTTCCCTCATCCCATTTGCTACATTATCCTCTATTAGGTCATAGACACAATATCCATTCATATACAAGTAAAAACATGCTGAGAGCCATACATAACTATTGTCTTAAAATGTACATATAGCCAACATAATAGGAACATAAATACCATAAACATGTCAACCATCAAAATCCACATATACATCGATACATTTGCACATGAAAATCAAGGGAATGAATTTCTCATTAATGAATGTAGTGAACCAACCGGAGATGGGGCTACCATGTTCCACCCGACCATAGAATGGATGAGCCAAATCCCTATCTAGCCATTCACCCTCGTGCCATATCTCAAGCATGAATGTGGGACTCAAACCAAAAGAACCAATCAGGGCATACTGAGGCTAAACCACCTCACCCTCATCAACATAAACCAAGCTTTACCATAATCCATCCCGGATCACTAGGCCAACACAATGAACACATCGTAACAATATTTACCATGATCTCCACTCGATCACTAGGCCAAACATGCATGGATTCCACCGGATTTCCCCACCTACACCGTGAGGAATTTTCCTACCTCCTAGTCTCTCAAGCTTTACTGCAATCAAACCCAGATCGTTGTGCCCTAAACTGAGACCTTGGTCTCCCAAGCTTTACCGCAATCCACATTGGATCACTAGGACCTAAACTAAGACCCACTCTCTAGGCTTTACCACATATCCCAAACCCGATATTATTAGGCCCAACAGAGAGTAAACCGCCTCTTGGCTTTGTCGTATATCCTTCCATTCACAGACAAGGATTCTTAGGCCATTTGGGGAAACATAGAATTGGGCTTTATCGCAACCCATAGCCTGGTTCAGGGGTTACTAAGCCATGTGTTCTATCATTTCAAAGATCCACCTCACTCAGCTTCAAATCCATTTGGTAATTTAGCTCAACCAAAACATGAGAACCCCATCACACCATGGCTATCCATAAATAGCAAGGCTATGTTGAAAACACTATCGCACCTGACAAAACCCACGCCATGATAGAAAAGAACCACATGCAATACCATGCATACAAAACCTAGCAAGGAAAATACACATGCAAGTTGATATCTGCAATGAAGCTCGTTGTAGCTGCTTGATCCTACCTTTCCCTGCTTGATCTTTGCTTCCTCTTGCCTTCTTTTCCTTCGTTACAATGCCAAAATGCTTCAAGAAAACTAGTGTCCAAGTGTAACACCCTCCTCCCACATCTACCTAAGCAACCGGCCAGCCGGGGTAAACATGCGACGAGAGGCCACTATGATTCAACCTCCTTGGTGACTTTAAGGAAATGGAATCAACGGAACATCACATATAGTCATCCAACATGACCCAAATAACCTTAAGGAGACAAATCAACCACTCAGACTGCCTGTCCCTGGGTCTTATTGTTGTTTGAGAAACTTAAGGCAAGGTAATGCTCCGTAGACACTGCCCAGGTGGGTTAGTCTCAGGACTAATGCTCCTCGTACACTAGCAAGGTGCTTTATAACACTTCCCAGATATTTCCTAGGCAAGTTAGTCCCAAACTAATACTCTATTTTGCTAGCATTCCGGGATTTGAGCCACCTTTTTCGGCCTAGAGCTCAAGACAATGCCTAGAATGGAATGATCACTTGGAATTGGTAAGGATACAAGGAAACAAGGATACAAAAGCAATAAGATGAACATGATCATAACCAAACCCCTACAATCCATGACAGGCATTTTGTCAAACATATCATCAACATGTAACCTACATGTGTAAACAATAGAATCAAGTGTAGGGATCTCATACTTATGTGAGAATCGCCATGAACCATTGTTTCCTCGTGTCTTTTGATGCCTTATCACTTATTAGGTCATAGATATAATATCAATTCAAATACAAGTAAAAACATGCTGAGAGCCATACATAGTTGTTGTCAATAAATATATAGCTAACCAGCATAATAGGAACATAAATACAATGCTCATATCATCCATTAAAATTCATATATACATCAATACATTTGCACATGAAAATCAAGGGAATGAATTTTTTACTAATAAATTCAATGAACCAACCAGTGATGGGACTACTACTTTCCACCCGATCATAGATTGGTTGAGCCAAGTCTCTCTTCATCCAATCACCCCTGTGCCATATTCCAAGCATGAATGTGGGATCTCATAGAACACAAATCAAAACTCATCTAAGGCTTCCAGAGTCCATCCACCTCAACTCATCAAACAATGGTTCCACCTCATAGTTGGACATCACCAAAAACCATGATCATATTGGTCTTCATCCATGCATTCCAGGGCTTCCAGAGTATTTGTCCAACCAAGGCTTCCAAAACTAGTAACTCAACCCACAACTTATATAGGCCTTCAAGAGCGTTTATCCAACCAAGGCTTCCATAACTAGTAACTCAACCCACAACTTATATAGGGCTTCTAGAGCGTTTGTCCAACCAAGGCTTCCAGGACTAGTAACTCAATCCCCTAAGGGCTTCTAGAGAATTTGTCCAACCAAGGCTTCCAGGACTAGTAACTCAACCCAAGTTGTTACAAGGCTTCCAGATCGTTTGTTCAACCAGGCCTTCCAGGACTAGTAACTCAACCCAAGCTCTTATAGGTCTTCTAGAGTGTTTGTTCAACCAGGGCTTCTAGGACTAATAACTCAACCCAAGCTAAGGAAACATGAGAACCAAACAAAACAAAATAATGAAAGTAAACCCACAATCACCATGGCTATCCAGGAAATGGAAAGGCTAGGCAATCCACTATCGATCTAGGTAATCATCTGTGCCAATGATAGATCACAAACAAGAAACCACATGCATATGCCATGCATGCTAAAACTAGTGAATAAATCATACATGCAACTTAGTACCTACAAGCAAATCTAATGTAGTTGTTGATGTCGATGCCCTCTTGCGCTTTCCTGCTCTTCCTTTTCCTTCTTACTCCAAGAATCCAAGTATACCACACCCTCCAAGAGTGCTCCAAGAAAAATCTAAGTATCCAAGAGTACGAGAGAGAGAGAGAGAGAAAGAGAATAATGAGAGAGCTCTAAAACTGAACTAACAAAAGGTTCATACTGAAAGGAAGAAGCTTGCCAACTGATCCTCAGAAGCATTTTTATTAATGAGGCCTCGGTTTTCTTAATTTTTCATTATTTTCCTTCAATTTCCTCCTCACATCCAACCTGTGACCTTTCACCTTTCTTTTCTCCTAATTTCCATTATTTTCATAAATAAATGTGCCAAAAAATCCATTTTGCCTCTTTAATGCCTTAGCTATTTCCTTTTCCATTTTCCTTAACCATAAACAACCAAATGAACACCCACTAGGATGTCCTACCCACCATTCAACTTGGAATATATGTCCCATCATCTGTGGTATTTTTATATTTTTACATGGAATTTTCACCAGGGATGTTACACCAAGAGTATGAGAGAGAGAGATAGAGAATAATGAGAGAGATCCAAGACTCAACTAACAAAATATTACACTAACCCAGCTTGCCCATTGATCCTTAGAAGCCTTTTTATGATCGAGGCCTCTATTTTCTTCATTTTCCATTATTTTCCTTCATTTTCCTCCTCACATGAAACCTGTAACCTTTCACCTTGTTATGGGTAAATCCTCTCTGTGGACAAAGACGGTCCCTCTAGCCCGATGAGTGGGTCTAGCAACAAACGAGACAATCTACAAGACACTTTCCTAGATTACAATTGAAATAAGAGAAGAGGAAAGGGACCTACCGAGCTTTGATGCTATAATGCACTCCTTTGTTGAAGATCTTGATCGCTTGCTCCTTAGGCTCAGTACTTACTACTCACAGCATTTGAATACCTTCACAAGAGGCCCAAAGACATGAAAAAACATAAAAGCGCAACAAGCATAATCAAATGTAATCCAATTAAATCATCAAGGAGCATTAAGATAAATGAAGCATTAAAAGACACATTTATGGAAAGTGAACCAACAATTGTATATATTGATAAACAAAAGAGGAATCATACAAGCCATACCTTGATGTTAGTAGCCCTCCTTGAATGAATGTCCAAGACCAAGCTCAAGCTCTCCAAGCACTCCTTCTCCAAGCCAAAGTGAATAGCATGGAGGCACCATCTCAACATAAGGGTGCAAATAATTAGAGACCAACCATTTAGGAATGGAAGAGGATGAATTTATAGGCAGGTAGAGGGAATTAGGATCTCACCAAAGATAGGGGAAGGTCCTCATCTCAAGGGGGAAGCTCATAGGGATAAGATCAAAGGGTAAACTTGGGAGAATTTGACCACATCCACAATGAACATCATCGAGCTCGTTGTTCTGGAAGCCTCTAGATCATGAAGCCTCTCCTCCACTTTGGGAAAACTTTCCTTTTAGGGATCAACGCGAGTATCCCGACAAAATCTATGCTGATAGCGCGAGACTCATATGGTGCAACCCGCCATCAGCACGAGAGGGAAATGTCACATTCACGTTGACCCAGAAATTAGGGCTTTGAGCTCATTTTTCTCAAGAAAATCTCAAGGAAACTTTTCATTAGTTTTTCAGGGAGGATCTGGACTGCATATCAGGATGGGTACATTTCATACTTGTCAAGTTTTTGGCACTTCAGGGTATGACAAAGGGAAGTGCAGGAGGTGTGACAAAATACTGTGTAACACACCTCCCTTTTCTCCTAATTTCCATTATTTTCATAAATAAATGTGCCAACAATGCCATTTTTCCTTTCCAAAGTCTTAGTCATTGCCTTTGCCAATTTCCTTAGCCATAAACAACCAAATTAACACCCCCTAGGATGTCTTGCCCAACATTCATCTTGGAATACATGTCCCATCATCCGTGGTATTTATATATTTTTACATGGAATTTTTACCAAGGTTGTTACATTCTTCTTCTTGCTCAATGAATTTTGGGGTTGGGAGTTCCCTCAAATTGGGTGGCTTTCCATTACAATGACGTACAGACTTTGCAGCAGTGATCAAACTAAAGCGTCATAAGTGGCAGACATAGATAGGTATTGTAGGTTTTGATATGATACACTTTGTAAACTTTTGATATAATAAAGCTCCGATGCAACAGGCGTGAAATCACACTAAAACATTATAATAATGCTAATCAAATCCATAAATCATATCGACGATCGAAGAAATTCGAAAGTGACACTATTTGAAAGTTCTGATATGGATGGATCTGATATTTTATTAAATTTGTTTTAATAATGATATCGATTCCATAACCAAATCGACGGTCAGGAATTTTGCATAAGTGTCATTGAAATAATTCTGATATGGGTAGATGCAATATTTGATTAAAGTAATTCTATAACCACATCTAGTCTGAAGGTGATGACGTAGGTGGAGATCACATATCGGCGATTCGAGAAAATTGAAGGTCGGAGGTGTTGCGATATCGCATATCGGTGATCTAAGCAAATTGGAGGTTACACTATATCGGTGATCAGAGGTTAGGAGTGGTGGTACATAATAAAAATATCGATATGGTATTGTGATATCGCATATCGGAAGTGAAGTGATATCGCTCATCGACAATCAGAGGTTTTATGTTGTGAAACATAATAAAAATGCTAATATGATATCATCGAAAGGGTTTTGAACAAGAGCAACTTAAATGGAGGAAGGAGTAATTTGGGCTCCTAGAAGAGGCTCACAAGAAGTTGCAATAGTAGTTCCAGGACCATAAAGATGAGTGGGAAGGTGAGAAGGTGGGTCTGATCACAGAAATATCAAATTTGTAGACCAATCTCAAATCCCAATGCAAGTAGTCCAAGGATCTTGCATTACGTTTGAAGAGCTGCAATCAAGCCCTGGCATCAAAGAGAGTCAAAGGAAGGTATTAGAGATCCAAGTAGAGGAACTTGGGTTTGAGAAGGTGGCTGTTGAATTTGAGTAAGCGAGGTCAGTTATTAACCAATGATTCAAACTTGGCATCTCCAGCTTGCAACTCTATTGCCCTCAATCTGTGTCGACATAGAGAGGCGAATCCAACTTTCCTAAAAACATAATAGCATCGGCATAGAGATATATCAAACAAAAAACTCGAGCCTTCATCTTTCTTTAGTGTTGAAGTAGTTCAATTGTCTGATAAAAGTTAGAAGTACAATATCTTACGGAATTGACCCCTTGGATTATCCCTCCAATCAAAATACAATAGAGCAGTGAAAAATTTATTATAAATTACATGAATCCTAACAAATCACAAATAAAACCATAATAACGGCCCGAAACCTTAAAACAATGACCATACAAACTTTGTCATAGTGATCAAACTGAAGCGTGATAAGTGGCAAACATAGATAGGTATCATAGGTTTTGCCCTGGGTTCATCCCTGTTTCAGTAACAGAGTTTATTAGTTCTAATATTGAACTATGTCGAAAAACAAATCGAAAACTAAACACACAAGCTTCTTGCAAAACCAATGACAAAAACTTTTTAATTATTATAACAACAGCCTAGGAGGAAATGACAAGTGGCAAATGTGGAGTGGAATAAAAGATTTTCTTATCGCAATATTCAAACTGAAACAACACAAAAGATTTGGGATATGGGTACCTCTGATGTGAAACGGATGCGATAAGATAATTAACTCATTTTAATAACTATATCGGGCCCATAGTATTGAAGGTTTTGATATCGAAGATAATCGCAACATGACACACTTTGCAAACTTGCGATATAGTAAAGCTTCGATATGGTGGACTTAAAATTACAATTAAACCCATTTTAATATCAAAATTGCATCCATATTATCAGTGATTTTAAATGATGGCACATAACGAAAGCTCCGATAAATGGATGCAATATTAGATTAAATCTAATCTTATACTTATATCAGGTCAGGGAGTGAATTGATGATCACCAATTTGATATCAAAGGTTTCATTCAAAAGTCCTGATATCAAGGCGGACGTAGAATTCTTATTAATCAATGTTAATACAGCATATCGGGTCCAAATATCAGAGATTTGAGCAAATCGTAGGTCGAAGGTTATCGCATATCAGAGTAGAGGCCTTCAAGGATATTGGCGAGATATGGATATTGGAGGAAGTGTTGTATCGGAATTCGGAGATCGGGGGTGAAAGCATACCAGAAGGAGTCGAAATCAAAGAATCTGTGAGATTAGCATATCGCAATATCGAAGTAGAGGCCTTTATTGCATATTTGAGATTACAGTTTTTGCATGGTGTCACATAACAAAAACGTTGATATGGCATCTCTGATATGTTAAAACAGAGTATGATGTGCCATGTGAGATCGGGCTTTTGTTATTTTATTCATAAAAAGTGTTTTTAGTGTTTTTAGGATTCTACTTTAGAAAACATAATCGAAGAAATTTTAATTCACAATTTTTTAAAAGAGGACATGTTACACAATTTGAAATACCCCGATAAGTTTTGTCGATAAGGGATTTAAAACAACAACCACTTGTTTGAGAATATGCATGATGGACTTAAGTTTTGATATAAGGTTTTGATATGTGTTTTCTCCGATAAAAGGATTATGTGATATGTGAATCTCCAATAAACTACAACCACTTTATCAAAAGACACATTTTCTTAAAAGCCACTATTTGGAAAAATGTAGCTATTAATAAATAATAATGAAGATCTTGGTCTCGGGGGCTATGTTTTATTTACTAATCTAAGATGTTTAAAACAAAGACTTATTACAAAGTTTATTAAAAACCATACTTAATCAACGTGAGGCAAAATATGTAAATACAAAGCAAATTAAATCAAAAATAAAGCAATCACATTACATAAAATGCAAAAAGGGTCCCTGTGTCTATTATGATATAATGTAATGGTGGCGTTCTGTTTCCACGACAACAGGATGCATGGTTGATCTTGAGTTATTCACTCATATTCAAGTGTTTTGTGACATATGCCTTAAAATGACAAGGTTAAAGAGATATGTTATTTGATCGATAGAGATATCGTCAAAATGTTTTGAAATGTTTACACCTTGAGCTAAGTTCTTAATTCATGAGATATCAAATTTGTAAGTTGTTGTGTATTTCATATGCATAATTGTTCTTAATCTCACATTTTTGTCTGAGTGGTGGTTTTTGCAATTTTAGGTCATTTTTCAAACTTATCTTTCATTAGAATTTCAAAACTACAATTCCACTACCCCAAAGTTGTGCTTTCATGTATTCATAACCACATTCTAAGGGGTTTGGGGGGTTTGTAAATTGATCCAAATCTTCAAGAATCACCAAAATTTCACCGATATTTAAGTGACATTTAAATTTTTCATTGATAAATTATACACACTATTTTAAACATAACCCTATTTAAAATTTATTAAATTGATTTAATGACACTTTGATATCACTGTGTAACTCACTTGAACATCCTTGTATCCTTGTTTTAATTAGAAACTTTTCACTTTTTTCTCTTTCATTTCTTAATTTCTTAAAAGGATAAAGTTTTAAGAATTTGAAATTAACCTTTTGAATATTTTATCCTTTCATTTGCTTCCCATCTCTTTTATATATAATTAATTTTAATTTTAATTTGAAGTGAAAAATATATAGAAAGAGACTAAAGAGACCTGATGCGGAAAAAAAGAGGAATGGTTGGGAAATAATGTAGCTTCTCTTTTAATTATTTCCTTACTCCGATTTTAATAAAAGGGAATGATTAGAAAACTAATGTAACACAAAAGAAAAGTGGTTTTAGTTTTTTTTAGTTAGTGTCAAATATTTAATATATGTTTTTTATTTGCTTAAATTAGAATTAGAATTGTATTAATCTACATATATTAGTAAATTTAATTATTAACAACATCAATAATATATGTAGATTAATAAAATTCTAATTCTAATTTAACAAAATTAAAAAATATATTAAATATTTGACACTAACAAAAAAAAAGAAAAAAACTAAAACCACTTTGCTTTTGTGTTACATTAGTTTTCTAATCATTCTATTTATTTTTTATTTTTAACAGATTCGGCTGTTGGTTATATTCAAAAAAGGATAGGGAGGCTAAGCTCCAACATTACATGAGTAAAGCTCAAAGGATGAGCTTGCAACTGTATTATATTGAAGCATTTAGCTGAATTGCTTTCATTTTCAACTTGAAGGGTACTGACACAGGTATAGATTCAGACAAACTGAAACAGAAGTAAACAGACTTTACAAAACATCTAATCCATACTTATGTGACTGATCTGTCGAGCAGTGGAGTCCTCTGGGTGGTTGTCAGCTTCTGCAGTATTTATGCTAGAGGAACTGGTACTTGGGGCGTTGATATTTTCCATCATATACTTGAGAATGTCTATAGATTCCTGTATATGTGCATAGGTATTTGATAGAGCATTAAATTGCTCCTACAGTGAGGAGATACGGTGAAGGAAAAGGTTTAGATCTGCTTCATATTTGGCAGTGATTATCCTGGTAGCAGACTCAATTTTATCGTCCAAGAGGCGCTGATGCGTTATGACTTGCTCAAGTTCTACCTACAAGTCATGACAGTGGAAACAATCTTCATTGCGAGTCATCTGAAGAGCCTCGACTATGTCCTGAAACAATACTGAAAGGGAGCTCCCACAAGCTGTAGATGAAACAGTCAATACCAAATGAGGGATCAGAGGAGTGGGGAAGAGGGAGGAAAGAGGGCTCAGAGAATCGGGAGCAGGGCGAAAGGAGATTCCAGAAATAATGACAGATGATAAAGCTGAGAGTAAAGAGGGATGATTAACGGAGAATAGGATATGAAGAAGAAAGATAACGATCCTTGTCAACGCAGAAGAGAAGGATCGGGAAGGGAAGAAACTATGAAAAGGTGAGAAAGCAGTGAAAGAGAGCGCAAGCCAACTGCAATCCAAGAAAACGAGAGTAGAGGGGCGAACGAGGATGGAGAGGGAGGCTTGGGGATAAGGAGGGAGCATCCCGGGATAAATAGCAGGCGAGATGAGAGGCATGAAGGACTGGATCACGTGGAGAGTACTTGGGCAGTCACGGTTTTCACAGGAGCAACATGTATTCAATAAGACAGAAGAATCTGCAATGAGATAGGAAAGGATTTCCAACGACGTAAGACTGTGAACCTCAGGATTATTATAGATTTGATCAGGGTACGTCCTGTGAAAGGTGCAAGTCATTTGATATGAGGGATTTGAGCAAGTCATGGAAATCAAGGAAGAGGTTGGTACAGGTCCTCATTGTTACAGAGGAGACTTCCTTTTGACTGAGTGCAAGCTTGGCTGGCACGTTTATTAGCTTCTCGGTTGATGGAATGAAGGATATGGTAGAATTGAAATTCCTGAGCTTGATTGATCAAGACTTGGCATCTGCTGATGGTTTGCTGCAAGAAGATATTGGAGGCTTTCCGCTTGCTAGTCATTAAATTAATTATGATAGTTGAATTATCGAAGATCATAACATTCTGGATTCCTTGAGCCTGTAGCTGAAGTATACCTTGATAGAGAGCTAGAGCCTTAGCTCTATTATTTGAGAGGATCCCTAATCCCCATTCAAAGGTGACTAAGGGCTCCCATTGGGATTGTAGATGACGCCCCCTGCTCCCGCCACTCCCGGGTTTGATTTGGAGGCATCGTCAAAGAACAAGGAGTGGGTGTTGCTTGAGTGGAGCCAGTTGTTGAAATTGTCCTACTTTAATCGAATTTTCCATCTGTTTCTATGAGTACTGCCCAGTTTGCTGTAGGTTTCATTACTAGAGGGATGCTAATCTTGTCTATTAAGATCCTTATGAAATCTTTTTCCTCAGTCCAAAGACTTGTTATGTCAATTTTTTGTGATCTTAGAAGCGATGGTTTCTATCGCTAGGCTTTTAGCCTTGTTACAAAGATGCCTAATTGAGGTCTCCTTATCTTTAAAAATCTTGTTGTTCCTAGCAATCCAGATCCTCCATAAAAGGGCCAAAGAGAGGGCATCCCACACTCTCTTGGCAGGGTTATTTTTCATGGATTGCCAGGGGTAATTTTTTTTCCAGTTTTTAAGGACTTCTCCAATGGATAGTTGAGAATTCTAGAAGGGAGACACAAACGGATTAATGCTATTCCAACAAGAAAATGCAAAGGGGCACGAGATGAATAGATGCTGAATAGACTCCTCTGCTTCTTCGCAATTAGGGCATCTGGAAGGTCCAACAACGCCTCTTTTTTTAAGATTCTCTGTAGTGAGAGTTTTTTCTTTTAAAAGGGTCCACATAAAAAATTTCACCTTAGGAATTGCTTCTGCTTTCCACACTATTTTCCAATGTATCCATGTTGGTGCCGGGTAGTCCTTACTGCATAAATAATCATAGCCTATTTGTGTTGAATAGTTGGTGCCAGTGGGGTACCATCTGAATTCGTCCTTGCCATTTTTAATTGTGGGTGCAATGCTATGAAGATGTTTTTAGAAGTTGTCAAAATTCTCTTTGAGGCATTGAGGGATGGGAGGAAAATTCCATCGCGTCCAAGCATGGGTTATTGCATCCCATTGAGAAATTTGGTCTAAATTGCATATCCCTTTGCTTTGAATATAGAGAATTATTGAAGCCATACCAGGGAGACTGTTGATTGGTGGGTTCCCCATAATTTTGTCAGTGCCGATGTTGACTTTCTTACCACCTCTAGGCACCATGGAGACGTTTTGAGCCATAAAGGAGATGGATTTTTTACATAGTTTCCAAATCTTTGTGCAGTTTCTGTTGGGTATTTCAACTGTAAGCAGTTACTACCTTGGGTGATTGAGGTATTTGGCCTCCATAACTTTTTTCCACCAGGCTGATTGGTCTTCAATAAGTCTCCAGACTAACTTTCCGCCAAAGGCTAAATTTGTGAGTGTTGGAGATCTAATGCCAAGACCTCCTTTCTCTTGGTTTTGAATGACTTGTTTCCATCCAACCAAGTTAAATTTTTTCCTCTCATTTTTCCCTCCCTGCTAAAGGAAGAATCTGAGAACACTGTCCATTTTGTGGAGAAAAGAAGCTGGAGCTTGAGCAAGGGAAAATTGGTAAAGGGGAAGAGAGGAAAGGCCCGATTTGAGGAGCACCAATCGTCCAGCTGGGTTGAGCCAAGTAGCTCCCCACTTTTGGACTTTTCTTTTCATTTTATCTAAAGTTAATTCCCAAACATCAGCTCTTGCGTTCCCTATACTCACAGGCATTCCCAGGTAGCTGAAGTGATCCCAATTTAATTTGCAAGGTACACCAAATATGCTGGCAATGCTTTGGAGCGTTTGAGATGAGGCATTCCATCCATAAATACAAATTTTGAGGTCGTTAATCAGTCCCCTGAGTATATCATGAATTTGTCTAATAAGGATTTGAATCTTTGAGCTATGATTGTGGTCGCCCCTCCAAGCAGCAGGGTATCACTCCATCTTTGAATTTAATACCAGTGATGAGGCCTGTCTGCCGCTTATGGTCAAGAGCGCAACTGAAGGACTCAACCATTAAGAGGAAAAGGTAGGGAGATAAGGGACAACCTTGCCATATTCCTCTTGAGGATCGAAAGGAAGGCCCAGGTCTGCCATTGATAAGAGGAGCAATCCAAGGCCCAAAGATACAAGCTCTTATGATATCAATAAAGGGGGAGGAGAAACCCATTTTCTGAAGAACAACAAATAGAAAGGAATGTCTTACCCTGTCAAAGGCATTTGCCAAGTCCAATTTCAGAATGAAGCCCTTTTCATTCCTAGAATGGCTTGAACGAATGGCTTCCTGAACTAGGAGGATAGAGTCTGAGATTTGCCTGTCAGCCATAAAGCCTCCTTGATTTTTAGAAATTAACATTGGCAGAAGAGGTTTGAGACGGGAAGCAAGGAATTTTGTAAAGATTTGTAGGAAGAGTTACATAATGATATTGGCCTGAAACAGGAAAAGTTAGAAGCGCGGTTTTCCTTAGGAATGAGGACCAAATGTGTTGAATTTGTGTAGCCTCCTATTTTGCTTTTCCTCTGTATCCATTTGAAGTATTTAATGAGGTCCTTTTTTATCGTTTCCCAATATTCTCAATAAAAACATATAGAGAAGTCGTCCGGCCCTGGTGCCTTGTTTGGCTGGAGGCACCAAATTGCTTCCTTGATTTCTTCCTCTTTTATTTCTTCTTTCAACCTTTCATTTAATTTTGTTGTAATCTTTGTTGGCAAATGCTGTAGGAGGTCGACATAGTTTTCTTCCTCCCCTGATTCAGTTAAGATCTCTTTGAAGTGATTTGAGGCGACGCTTTTGATGAATGTTTGATCACTATGTTGAGTACCTGCATTAGCTATGATGGTTGTTATGTTGATTCTAATTTGCTAAACAATGGCTTGCTTATGGAAGAAAGCTGTGTTCTTATCTCCGCTTTTCAGCCAAGTCTACCTAGATTTTATACGCCATTTTTCTTCCTCTTCTCTTTTAATACTGCATAGCTGGTTGTAAAGGTTTTCTTCTTGATTCTTTTCAGCCTATTGATACTCTTGTTTTTCTATTACATAGTGTAGTTCTTCAATTTTGGCTTTCACTTCTCTTTTTTTTTTTCTCTGGCTCTTTATACTGCGTTTGCCCAATTCTTGAGTGCATTTTTCACTTTTTTGAGTTTACTTACCCATATAAAGCTTGGATATCCTTCAACATGTTGACGCCAGGTTTGTTGGACCAGATCTTTGACTGCTTGGTAGTCGTTCCATATATGATTGTATTTAAAGGGAAGAGGGCCCAGAGGGTAGTGAGATTCAAGAGCTAATGCAGTGGGGTAATGGTTTGAAGCAGCAAAGGGAAGAATGGTGGCGTTGATAGCTGAAAAGGTGGAAAGAAAGGAAATATTTACCAGAATTTGGTCAAGTCTCTCCATAATATTGCTGCTACCCAATCTGTGATTACTCCATGTGTATTTACGATTTTTTGGGATGATATCGACAAGATCACCATGTTGCATTATGTTTTCCAACTGGTTTCTAAAAGGGTCTGGAGTGAAGCTGCCTCCACGTTTTTCATTGGCATATAATATTAGATTTAAGTCACCCCCTAAAATGATGTTGCTGCTATCTTCTTCTGCTATGTTCTTGCTGAGGGAATCCCAACAAACTTCTTTGTCCCTATAATGAGTAGGGGCATATACATTGTAAATTACAATCTGTTGTTTGCTCATATTGTTCTACAATATTGTCTTTACCCAGTGCTGTTCTATTACTTTTGCTACACTGTTCCACTCATCCTGACGCCAAAGTGTAGCAATTTCGCCTGAGGCCCCTCTGGAATCACATATACATCCTTTATAACGCTTATGATATTCAATGATCTTGCTAATTTCTGATGGTCTATGTTTTGTTTCTTGCAATAAAACAATGGTTGGATTCTCTTGGTTAATAAGATCCTTTAAGGCATTAGTTTTGGAGGGTTGCCCTAGTCCCCTGCTGTTCCATGAGATAATTTTAATCATTTCAAAAGTGAGATTCGAGGAGTTGCTCTCCCTCCCTTATCTTTGGTTGTTGTACCTTTCTCTATTGATCCTTGTATATATGACTCAATATGGTTATGGAGCCCCAATGCTATGTCTTTTTGCGCATTCTTGTCCCTGTGTTGTTTGGAAGACTTTCTTCCAGGCTTCTTTTGACTTTGAGTGGATCCATGCTCCTTGGAATTGCTTCAGGTGATTCTAAGTGTGGGAGGATCTGATGGGAGGGAAGAGGGAATGAATCAGGGATGGGGAGAAGAGGGAGGCTTAGATTGAGTCAAAGGGGTAGGGGATTCCTCAGGAAGGGAGAGGACATGAAAGGGATTGGGGGAGGGAGAGGAAAGAAGGGGATCCAACTGGCGGACAAAAGATTGGGGCGGTTGAGGGGAAGGAAGAGGGAATCAAGGCGGGGAAGAAGAGGTAGGAGAGAT
>APFE031221397.1:88515-132120 GCA_000404065.3 Pinus taeda | reverse complement strand
TTAATTATATATAAAAGAGATGGGAAGCAAATGAAATGATAAAATATTCAAAAAGTTAAATTCAAATTCTTAAAATTTTATCCTTTTAAGAAATTAAGAAATGAAAGGGAAATAAGTGAAAAGTTTCTAATTAAAACAAGGATACAAGGATGTTCAAGTGAGTTACAAAGTGATATCAAAGTGTCATTAAATCAATTGAAGAAATTTTAAATAGGGTTATGTTTGAAATAGGGTGGATAATTATCAATGCAAAATTTAAATGTCAGTTAAATCTTCGTGAATATTTTTGTGATTCTTGATGATTTGGGTCAATTTATAAACCCCCCAAACCCCTTAGAATGTGGTTATGAATAGATGAAAGCACAAATTTGGGGTAGTGGAATTGTAATTTTGCAATTCTAATGAAAGATAAGTTTGAAATTTTACCTAAAATTGCAAAAACCACCATTCAGATAAAAATGTGAGATTAAGAGCAATTATGCATATGGAATACACAACAACTTACAAATTTGATATCTCAGAAATTCATAACTTAGCTTAAGGTGTAAACATTTCAAAACATTTTGATGATATCTCTATCAATCAAATAGCATATCTCTTTAACCTTTTCATTTTAAGTCATATTTCACAAAACACTTGAATATGAGTGAATAACTCAAGTTCAACCACACATCCACATCTTAGAGTCATAGAATTTACTTATTAATTGATTGTTCTATTACCTTTTTTACAAAAAAAGAGACACATACAATTTATTGAGAGGTTAAAGTCCATTGTACCTAGACCATTGGGTTAGGCAAAATGGTGTATGTCTCTCATCGGAAAGCATTTGTTAATCAATAATGGATCCAAGTTGAGGTTTGATGTACCACATTAAAAAATGTTCATTGTTTTAAAAAAATTAAGGCTTTCCTATATTCAAAACCTGGTTAACCCACCTAGCATGGATTTTAAAATATTTCATTAAGTTCAAGAGTATAAAAACAATCCCTCCCATAACATTGTAAGATTTCATGTTGAAATTTCTTAAAAATAATCTAGATAGTATATTCAAAATGTTGTCTTTTTTTGTGCTCCTACAAAAATCTCTCATGGAATGTGTTCACTACCCGTGGCCTTGAAATTTCCATTAATTAGAAATGTGCTTTCATCATCAGTGGCTTTGAACATGTCATTAATCTTCAGAAAATGCACAAAATTAAATAGACATTTGACAATATATATAGGGAAAATGTCTATTGTTTTCAATAGGCTTGAAATTTTTAGTTTGTTGATAATATTAATGATTTTTTGGCTATTTCTCCAATTTTTGTGTGAAAACCTTCCATGGAGAACTTCTAAAACAATTTTCATGTTTATGGATTTAAGAGATCTGTGGTTTATATCTTTTGATTTAGTTACCGAAGAATCCACAGTAAAAACCATTTTTCGTCAACGTTTCAAATCCCAATTGGGATCCATCATCAGGACTCCTTGAATGCTTGATAGTAGAAGAGCTTAATTTAGGGATTAAATAGTAATGAGGAAAGTAGATTTTGGTTTTATGGAATGAGATGAATGTCGGCCATTTTTTGAATAATAATTTTCATGTCGCTTTTCACCTTGTAATTCCATACAATTCCATCGATTGTCCAAAACACTTTGTTTCTTCTCTTGTGCTCCAGATTGACATGGTATGGTATGCTATCTGAAAAGATGGAAACCCCAACATGCAAGCGTCTTTTGGGAAATTTTTGAGTCTTATGTCTCACATTAAGAGGCATATAATGTTAAACCTTGAGTTAGATATTTTATGCTTTGGATGTATTGAGGCATATAACATTTAGCTTTGAGTTGGGTATTTTATGGTTTGGTTGATGAGATCCTAATCTTTCAACGACTTACAGTTCCTCAAAATACATGGATTTGTGTATGTTGCAAAGGATATTGTTTAGGGTAGACCCTTTTCCTATAAGCTTTCCACCAAAAAAATATGATATGGACTATTTTAATGGGAAACCATTCCCTATACAGGAACTCTTTATGGATCAAATCTCTGAATTTCTTATATGAGAAGCTTTGAAATCTACCAAATATTGTGTTGAAAGTGCCTGAAGTTAATAATATTTCAACTGTATATAGTTTTTTGGTATTTTTAGGCAAGAGCATGCCATACTTTGTAAATTTGAAACCTATTCAAGCTTTGGTGGATGAATATTATTTGATCCAAGTCCAAGGAATCACGTTATGGCTCTGGTGGTTACATGAAGTCATTGGCATTCTTTCACAACACCCCCATTATATTCTATCATAATAGAAATGTGGATCCTTTTTTGCATTTTATGTAGTGTGATTACTTTATTTGTGGTTTAATTTGCTTTGTATTTACATATTTTGCCTAAGTTTTATTAAGTTTGATTGTTAATAAACTTTGTAATAAGTCTTTGTTTTAAACATCTTAGATTAGTGAATAAAACATAGTCCTCGAGACCAATATCTTCATTATTTTTTAGTGGCTATATTTTTCCAAATAGTGGTTTTTAAGCAAACGTGTCCTTTGATAAAGTGGTTGTAGTTTATTGGAGACTCACATATCACATATTCCTTTTATCGAAGAAAACACATATCAGAAACTTATATCGGAACTTAAGTCCATCATGCATATTCACAAACAAACGGTTGTTGTTTTAAATCCCTTATCGACAAAACTTATCATGGTATTTCAAATGGCGCAACATGTCCTCTTTTAAAAAATTGTGAATTAAACTTTCTCCGATTGAGTTTTCTAAAGTAGAAGCCTAAATACAATTAAAACATGTTTTTTTAATAAAATAACAAAAGCCCGACGCCAAATGCCACATCATAATCCACTTTAGCATATCAAGGATACCACATTGGCGTTTTTTTTTATGTGACACCATGCACAAACTTCGATCTCCACTCCTTTCAATATGATTTCACCCCTGACCTCTGACTACCGATACAACACTTCCTATGATATCCACATCCCTCTGATATCCTTGAAGGCCTCTGCTCCGATATGCAATTATCTTTGACCTCTGGTTTGCTTCAATCTCTGATATGTGATAAAGGCTCAACTCTGATATTGCGATATGTTAATCTTAGGTTCTCCGATTTCCACTCCTTTCGATATGATTTCACCCCCAATCTCCAACTTTAGATACAACACTTCCTTTGATATCCATATCTCACTGATATCCTTGAAGGCCTTTGCTTCGATATGCGATCATCTCTGACCTCTGATTTGCTCCAATCTCTGATATCCGAACCTGATATGGTGTATTAATGTTGATTAATAAGAATTTCGCGTCCATCTTGATATCAGGACTTTTGAATGAAATCTTTGATTCACTTCCAGACCTGATATAATTATAAGATTGGATTTAATATAAGATCACATCCATTTATTAGATTTTTTGTTATGTGCCATCATTTAAAATCGTCGATAATAGGGATGTGATTTTGATATTAAAACGGTTTTAATTATAATTTCGCGTCCGTCATATTGGAGCTTTACTATATCGCAAGTTTGCAAAGTGTTTCATGTTTCGATTATCTCTGATATCAAAACCTCTGATATTATGGACCTGATACAATTATTAAAATGAATTAATTATGTCATCGCATCCGTTCCACATCGAAGGTACCCATATCGCAAATGTTTTGCGTTGTTTCAGTTTGAATATTGTGATAAGCAAATCTATGATTTGGAGTGTCAATGAAAAAGTAGTAGTGCATAATATCAAATAAACATAAGACTATTTAGAATAAATATTAGAAACAATAATGAAACTCTAATAATGAGAAAATGATCCTACATTCTGGTAAAAATACACAAGAACAAGAATCAATTAAAACCATGCCAATTTTTTATTATTGCATTTCAGAGAGTAGCTCTAACCCTTAATGAAAGTGCTTCTAATAGTACAAAGCCCCTTTATAAAAGAACCATAATTCCTTTGCATTATCTATAATAAAACTATTTGCGCTCTATAATAGTGCGGAAGCACAAATTATATTACAAAGTCCCCTGTGTGTGATTGTGCCACCCCCCCCTCTCCTCCCCCCAACAAGATTGAATACAAGGGTATTTATACAGATTTATAGAGCTAACAATTCCCCTCGGTTTTTTAACAATTGAATATAGAGGTTTTATATTTTGTTGAAAACATGCCCAAATTGGGAAAAAGTTGCAACAAAGTGTTGTCTTTAGCTGAAGGATTAATTTTCCATTCATGGTGTTGGCCTTTTTTTAGTCTCTATTACAACAAGCTTCCATTTTGGAACTGCGTTGTATCTCATGGCAAAGAGTGATTGAAAATCATGGATCAAGTAGATACTTCCTCCTTATTGACCTTGGGTTCATCCCTGTTTCAGTCAAACAGAGTTTATTAGTTCCAATATTAAACTTAATCGAAAAACAAATCAAAATCTAAACACACAAAATTCCCAAAAACCAATGAAAATAGACTTTTTAATTATTATAATAGCAGCACCATATGGAAATGAAAAATGACAGACGTGGAGTGGAATCATAGGTTTTCTCATCGCAACATTCAAAATGAGACAACACAAAACATTTGTGATATGGGTACCTCTGATGTCGAATGGATATGATAACATAATTAACTCATTTTAATAATCGTATTAGTTTCATAATTCGATGGTTTTGATATTTGAGATAATTGCAACATGACACACTTTACAACTTGTGATATAGTAAAGCTTTGATATTATGGATGTGAAATTACAATTAAACTCGTTTAAAATATCAATATCGCATCCATATTATTGGTGATTTTAAATGGTGGCACATAAGGAAAGTTCTGATAAACATATGCGATCTTAGATTAAATCCAATCTTATAATTATGTCGAGTTTGTAAGTGAATCAACGATCAGGGATTTGATATCGGAGGTTTCATTTAAAAGTCCTGATATCAACGCGAACACGAAAGTCTTATTAATCAACTTTAATACACCATATCGCGTCTGAATATCGGAGGTTGGAGCAAATCGGAGTTTGGAGGTTATCGCATATTGGAGCACAGGCCTTAAAGGATATCGATATCAGAGGAATTCCTATAGTGAAAGTCGTAGATCAGGGTGTTTCAAGTGGTAACATATAACAAAAACGTCAATAAGTGATTTCTTTGATAAAAGGGAACAGAGAAGGCTTATGTGGTATGTGAGTTTCTTGTCCAATAAATTACAACCACTTTATAATGTTCAAACTTTGGTTATATAATATATCTATTATTATAAAGGGCCAATGTTATATGTATCGGAGTTTTGGTATTGGAGAATTCTCAGATCAATAAACTACAACCACTTTATCAAAAGACACATTTGCTTTATAAGTTAAAAGCCACTATTCAGAGCTACTCAATATCGCATGTACTTTGTTTGGTGTCATTTTAAAAGTTCTGATATCCAAACCTCTGATACCACTCCTCGTCTGCCACTTGTCACTTCCATCTAGGGTTGCTTTATAATAATTAAATTATCTATTTTCATTGTTTTCACGGGAAGTTTGTTATGATTAGATTTCAATACATTTTTCCACTAAGTTTAATAATAGAACTAATAAATCTATTTGATTGAAACAAGGATGAACTCAGGGTCCGCATATCCTATCGGCGTTGCTTTGTTCCTCTTGGTGCAAATGTTAGCTGTATTTGCTAGTGCACTTTTCGTACAAGGATGGGAGTATGATTTTGGAGGTGAAGGTATGAGGATCAACTTTGTACCAGGAGTCCAATGTGTTGCTTGTGATTGTTTTGGTATTGTTCAAATGTGGCTTGAGGATGGAAATTACATGAATTTATAGAAAGAAGTTTAAAAGATATGAAGTTTGGTCCATTTAGAAAGAAGTTCCTTTATTACAACATAAAGTCATTGCATTTCTCATCTTTTAAAAGACCATAAAAAATAAAAGTCATGTTTGGAGCATTAAGGCCTACCATAGCCTATCTTTTGCATGGAAAGTTACATGCAAAATGAACCTTAAATTTTGAAATTTGTATGTTGTTTAGTTATATAAGGAATTTATTTCTTATGATACATGCACATTACATAATGTCTCTATAAACAAAAAAAATGATTAAATTCTATAGGCTTAAGAACATTAGGATCAAATTAAACTGCGTGCAGATCGGATCGGCTCAACCAGCAGCGCAGTGCCTGGGGCTTTGGCCCAGCCATGGCTCCCCAGAATCCAACTCAGGAGGACCATCAAAAAGCCTTCTCAGATCTGGTAAAATCTCTCCCTCCTCCGCGCCCTGGACCCGCAATTTTGAAATTTGTCAAGAAACTTGATATTCTTCAGGAAGTTCAGCTGCCTCCAACTCTTCCTCGCATGGCAGCCTTATCCCTGGCTGAGAAAGGTCTCATCAGACAATTTACAAGCCTATGGCCATCACCAAGAACAGTGCAGAGATGGGTAGAATGAAACTGGTCGGACAAGATCCCTGGGAAAATTTCAATAAGATTTTGCGGGAAATGGTATTACACATTTCATTTTGCATCCAAAGCAGACAAGGACCTGATCTTCAGGAACGATCCCTACTTCATGGATTCCAGGGGCCTCTATCTCAATAAATGGACCCCAGACTTCGATCCGGAACTGGATATCCCTAGCGTCGTTCCGGTTTGGGTCCGGCTACCCCATCTTCCTCTTCATTGCTGGGGAGATGACTCAGTTCGGGAAATAGGGAATTCTGTTGGCAAATACATCGACAGAAGCGAACCTAAGGACAACATGCAAGACTACGCAAGGATATGTGTCGAGGTGGACCTAGGAAGAGGACTACCTGAAGCAATCAAGCTAAAAGTGGACGATTGGAGCCATATCCAACAGCTGGACTACGAGCAACTTCCATTCAAATGTAAGGTATATCACGAATATGGACATTTTGCTAACAGATGCACAAAAATTGTTAATGTAGAAAATGAAGAGCAAGATGGGCACTGGGAGCCTGTTAAAAAGAAGAAATCTGCCCCCCTTCACAAACCCCCTTTGGACTTTGACATCCCTGGAACCTCTACCCAGCGCCCCCCCCCCTTCTCCCCCTTCCCCCTCTAGGCCTATCTCCTGATCCACCCCTCCCATCCTCCTCCAACCCCTTTCTTATCCTTTCCACAGTTGACTCCGCCCCTGAAGACCCTCCCCCTGAGCCTCCAAATTCCCATTTACCTCAGATTACCTCTTCTCAACCTCCCCTCGAGCCCCTCTCATCAAGGATTACTAGGAGCTCCCTGAAAGAACATGGAGCATCAAGTGATACATACAAGAAACCGGGGCCTGGCAGGAAATCTGCTAAGCAACATAGGGATGAGTCTACCAAGAAGGACATAGCAATGGGCACCCAAACTCCAATCGAATCCTACATCCTTGGACACCAAGAAAAAGAAGCAATCGACAAAGAACAAGAGAGGTGAGCACCTCTTTGCACATCCAATACATCATGATTAAAATCCTCTCGTGGAACAGCAGGGGATTAGGCCACCCCTCTAAAATAGCAGCTCTTCGAGACTTAATCCACATTGAGAAGCCAGAAATAATGCTGACCCAAGAAACAAAACAAGATCAGCAAGAAATGAAAAATATTATAGATCAACAAAAGAAGTATTCAGGAAGCATTAGCGAATCTAGAGGAGCCTCTGGAGGTATTGTCACCATTTGGGACAACAGCAAATGGATCTGCAATTCTGTAATAATCCACCTGAACTGGATCAAAAACATTCTAGAAAACAGAACATATGGGAAAATCGTAGTCATATATAACATTTACGTCCCCAACCATCATAGAGAGAAGGAAATCTGTTGGGACAATCTGAAGACAAGCATTGAGGGAGAAAGCAACACAAATCTCATAGTCGCAGGTGACTTTAATATGATCTTGCATGCTAATGAAAAAAGGGGAGGAAATTTTGCTCCTGATCCATTCAGAGGTCACCTGGAGGCCATCATTCAGGAATCTGAATTAGTGGACATAACTCCCAAAAACCGCAGATACACCTGGAGCAACCGAAGGATTGGCAGTGGTAACATCATGGAACGACTTGACAGATTCCTTGTCAACATATCGCTCCTCTCATCCTTCTCTGTCGGCTACACCAATATTCTTAATACCTCTGCCTCTGATCACTACCCCATCACTTTAACTTTGGAAACCCATCGCCCCCTTGGCCCTATTCCCTTTAAATACATCCCTCTATGGAGTCGGAATCCTACAACCAGAGAAATTGTCAAGGAATCCTGGAGCTACCATGTGGAAGGCTCGCAAATCTATATCTGGGAAACCAAATTAAAAAGAGTCAAGAAGGCACTCAAAGACTGGGCCAAAGAAAGCTACCAAGAGCCAGAGGAGACCAAAAAAAGAATCAAAAATGAATTGGAAGAGGTGCAGGCAAGGATAGAAGTGCATGGTTTATCGCAACAGAACAAAGATCAGGAGAACGCTTTACATGCTCAGATGACTCATATCAATAGGGAGGAAGAAATCAAATGGCGCATAAAATCCAGACAATTATGGCTTCAGGGGGGAGATAAAAATACAACCTACTTCCATAAACAAGCCACTGCCTAGAAGACCAGGAACAATGTGAATACAATCATAGACAACGAAGGAAATAGGCACAACACTCAAGAGGCCATAAAGCAGGCAGCCTCCAAGCATTACAGAGACCTCCTAACTGAAGTCAAAGGGACAAAAGATTACTCCGACTTGCTCCAACACCTGCCCATAGGCGTTACTAAGGAGATGAATGACACCCTAAGCAAAGAAATCGATGAAGAGGAGATTAAAATATCAGTCTGGACCCTACATCCGGACAAGGCACCAGGGCCTGACGGATTCCCCATATGTTTCTATAGGGAGTTCTGGACTCTGATTAAAAAATATCTGACAAAGATGATTCGATGGGTGCAAAGAAAAGGGAAACTGGGAGGATACACTAACTCCACCTTCCTAGCCCTCATACCTAAAGAAAATCAGCCCTCCACCTTCTCCAGATTCCGCCTCATATCCCTCTGCAACTCTTCCTACAAAATTCTTACCAAAATCTTAGCTATGAGACTCAAGCCTCTCCTTCCCTCCCTCATATCTGAAAATCAAGGAGGCTTTCTACCCAATAGACATATCACTGACTCCATCCTTCTCGTTCAAGAAGCCATCCATTCAAGTCTATCCAGGAAAGAGAAAGGATTTATGCTAAAGCTGGATCTAGCAAACGCTTTCGATATAGTAAGGCACTCATTCCTATCTGTTGTTCTAAACAAGATGGGCTTTGAACCTCCCTTCATCAATATCATCTCTGCCTGTATATATGGACCATGGATCTCCCCCCTGATCAATGGTAGACCAGGATAATTTTTTCAATCTTCCTGGGGTCTCAGGCAAGGCTGCCCTCTTTCCCCTTATCTTTTCATCCTCATGGCAGAATCCTTTAGTCGAGTCTTGGATCATAATAGAAGAGTGGGAATAATAACAGGTATCAAATTTGGAAACAGAGTCAAAAATATCAATCATTCACAGTTTGCAGATGACACATTATTAATTGGTGGTGCCTCCACTACAATTGCAAGACGATTCAAAAATCTGCTAGACCAATACATGGGGTACTCCAGAGGCGAAGTAAACCAACAAAAAAGCTGTGTCTATGGATGGAATACATCAAATCAAACTGCTCAAAATATTGCAACCATATTTGACGTTACATGCAACCTGAACTGGAATCACTTCTCCTACTTGGGCATGCCGGTGAGTCTGGGCCCTCTAAAAGCAGAAACATGGAATGGGATAATTGACAAAGTAGAAAGGAAAGTGCAGCAGTGGGGAACTCATTGGCTTAACCCTGCAGGCAAACTCATTCTTTTGAAATCAGGTATCACTTCCCTTCCTCTTTTTCGCTTCTCTTTATATCAGGCACCTGCCATCTTTCATCATAAACTGGAAGTTGCTCTTCGACACTTCCTTTGGCAAGGGGGAAGAACGACAAAAGAAAGTTTAATCTAGTCAGTTGGAAGCACGTCATTCAAGCCCAAGACAAAGGAGGTCTTGGCATTAGATATCCAAAAATCTTAAACCTAGCCTTTGGTGCGAAAATGGTATGGAGGTTGATAACTGGACCCACAGCGTGGTGGAAAAAGGTGCTGGAGATCAAATATCTAAGCTTCTCCAGGCAGCAACTCCTTGACTCCAATATGCCCAATAGAGACTCCACTAAAATCTGGAGGTTATGCAAGAAAGCGCTCCCTTTTTTGATGCAAAATACTTCGAAAGTTCCAGGTGGGGGAAACAACATCAACTTTGGAATAGACAAAATCATGGGGCAACAACCCTTGATCACGAAAAAAGAGGTTATTCCTGTTATCAATTATCTCAATAATAGAGGCATTCATAACTTAGACCAAATCTCCAGTTGGGACCCTTGTTCTCATGCCTGGACGGGCTGGTCCTTTCCAGAGATCCCCACAACTTTAGAACCTCATCTCAGCTGTCTGAAGATGCTCCTCCACAGTAAAGCTCCCATAGGAAAAGAAAAAACGGATGGCTTTCGCTGGGATCCAAATGGCTCAAACTACACAGTTAAAGCAGGGTATCAACACATCTGCAACAACACCTTTCATATGAACTTGTGGAACCATTGGAAACTTGCTTGGCGTACAGAAGCCATTCCAAAAATCAAATTCTTCATATGGCTCCTGTTGAAAGGGAAAATTCTAATAGGAGAGAATCTTAAAAGATGAGGCATCAACGGACCAACCAGATGCCCCAACTGCTGCAATGCTGAAGAAACAATGCATCATCTATTCATAGAATGTCCCTACGCTGTCGAATGCTGGAGAAAGATGTCCTCCATCGGCAACCTAACTTGGGACCCTCATCACAACATAGCTGAGACAATTTACAATTGGAAAAAAAGTTGTCCTTGGAAAGAAAAAAGAAGTAGCTTGGTGAAAAGAGTATGGAATACACTTCCCCACACCCTGCTATGGCAGATTTGGCTTGCCAGAAACAAAAAAATCTTCCAAGATAAGAGCTCAAATGCTAAAACAACCTGCTACAAAGCCAAAAATCTCGCTCTGGAAGCAATCTCAATCAACACCAAGGGGAAAATAGAAGCAACAAATTACACTGTGGAGGAACGAGATCTAATAAGTTACATATTGGATCGTCATCACAATGTACAGGAAGGTAACAAGAGGGAGGCGCAGAATATTGAGAAAGCTAGACCATGGAAAATCAGACTAAAAGTTCAAGAATTTAACAACTGGATACAAAGTAATAAGTGTTTCTATCTTTTCTTTAACGGGGCTTCAAAATCAAACTCGGGTATTGCTGGGGCAAGGGGTATGATTTATAATGCCAATGGGGAGTGCATTCTTCAGTATGAGTGGAGCCTAGGGAAAGTGTCGAATAACAGAGCCGAAGCTCTAGCTCTGTTCCAGGGCCTAACACAACTAGGCAAACTAGGAATAAAGAAAGCAATAGTATTTGGAGACTCCTCAGTCATAATTCGCCTAATGGTCCATTAGCGGAACTCTCCAAACACTATGCTACATCAAATCAACCTTCGCAATCGAACCCTCCACCAGACTATGGAAGACATTCAATACTTTCATGTTCTCAGAAGTCTTAACAAGCAGGCAGATGACCGAGCCAACAGTGCGTGTGGACGACCAGCCGACACCTTAAGATGCAACTCTACAGAATCTCTCCAACCCATAACATGAAGACCCTCAAAATCATCATCGACCAGTACAAAACTGACAGGGCAGACGTTAATCACGAATCTTGGGTGGAGCAAGGGATGACATTCTACAACAAAATCCCTCAAAATCATGAAATGTATAAAACATCTAAGGATCATGACAAGCTCAGTAAAACGCCGGCGGATCCCTCACAAGATTCGACTCGGCTTTGTCAGTATCTCGTGATTTGTCTTCCCCTTTCCTGCCTTACCTTCTCTCTGAGCTTGACTATATTTCTCCCTCGACCCTCTCTTCTTTGCGCTCATCCCTGCCTCCTTGGTCGCCTGATTTCTGCCTTCTTTCACCTTTGTTCTCCTGTGCTCCCTTGCAAGCTTTTTGCAGCCCGACTCGGGGGCTCTAACTGGCTCTTTCGCCCTTCCCTCATCTCCTGTCAGCTCTCTCCCTTTTGCGCTTTGCTCTTTATCCCTTCTCAACTGTTCTTCGCCTCCTCCCGGCCGTGATCTCTGGTGCTCATTCAATCTTGTGGTACTCGTGACAGAGGCTTCCTCTGTTCTTCCAGAGCTTATCTGCTCTTTACAGGTCTGGCGGTTAAAAATATTTTCAGTGCTTTTTCGCTTATCTTCGGTGGTTCCTCGTTTCAATCTTCTTGCGCCTTCAAGTGTTTTTTGGCTCCCTTACCCCCTGTTATGACTCCTACTCCTAGAACAGAGTGCCTCCTTCTCTGCTCCGTTTCCCTCTCCTTCGCATTCCCGTCCTCCCCATCTCCTCAAAGAAATTTCAGTGCCCACCTGTTCGGCTGGTTCGGTGGTTCCTGGTCCCTATTACTCAGCGCCTTCAGGAGTTCTTCGGCACATATTACTGTGACATCTGCTCTTCGATCAGTGCGCCTTTCTCCTCTCTCAGTTTACCTATCCTCCACTTTCCTGCCTTCTCCATCTTCCTTCATGGCACGCAGTGAAGATTGCCTACACTGTGCAGACTTGCAAGAAGAATTAGAAGAAATCAGAGCCCAACAACGCATTATGGAGAACCAGCAGAGGGTCTTGGAAACTAGACTTGAAGATCAGAACCACATTATGAACGAGAAATACAGAGCTTAAATAGACCTCCTTTTGCACAGGGTTGCCTCTCTCCACGAACAGTTCAGTCAGATTTCAAATTGATGCAGCCACGCGGAAGAATCAATCTCCATTCTACAGTATATGATGAATAAGAAAAACAATGCAGCCACCAGTTCTTCTAGTACCAAGAATGACAGAGTGGATCAACAACCGGAGGAATCCACTGCAAGACAAATCAACCACATTATCATAGACTAAAATGTTGTGCAAATGTCAATTTTGGATGTCTCAATATGTAAGAATCTATAGTAGCTCAGGTAATGTTAGAAGAAACACTAGCAGGGAAAGGATCAAGGAGGATTTTCCACTTTGTAACTCCCTTGATTCATGTTGTCAGCAACATCTAATGTACCTCAGGAGCCTGGACTCCTTTTCCTTTTTTAGCCATTAATATAGCAATCGACTTTGTTAACAAAAAAAAACACTAGGATCAATCTCAAGATTCTTTAAAGGATTGTTTGTCACAGGCATCATCGAATATGGACGGTGAAGAATTATTCTTGAAGGATATCATCACCTTTTTTATTCCCTTCCATTGACATCAATTTTCCACCAATTATAGCCCCTCCTTAGGCAAAGACATTGATTTCCTATTAATATCTTTGTACACATTTTTAAATCCAACTAAGCTAAAAGCAATTAAAAATCATTTTACTACCACACAAATTGGGCTTAGTGCTAGGTTTTATCATTGTGGCTCTTCCCTTTGTTTAATTGATTATGATTATTGAGTCTTCAAACACTTGAAATTTTTTAACTCCATCTTGAGCTCCCAATTTTAAGAGGATTTTTACTGCAAGGAGTTTCTCATAATTGTTTGTCCTTTCACTAAACCTATCTTGAAACTATATTGTGTGTGTCATCAAGGAAAATAATACCTCCATTAGCACTTTCTAATGGATTTCCTTGGTTGGTTTTTCTTAAGTACCCCTAATCTCTAGTTTTTTCTATTAGATAATGGGTTAGCTATCCTAGAATAGAGTCACTCAAATTTTACTTGTGAAGCACAATGGAGAGGAGGAATGTGTTCATCTTCACAATTTTATGCATTCTTAGCTAGCCATATTCCCCACATCTAAACTGAGCTTGTAATACAACAATATTATTTAAATGGAAAGCATTAACCAATTAATGTAAATGAACATGTTGTCGTAGATATGCGTTGGTTTTTAAATATCAATGTTCTTTCATGGTAGCATTATTACTTATTTTCAAGCATTGATTTTCTTAAATGCCCACATAACCCTATTTTTCATTTTTTTTTTGGGCATTCTCTTGTAGTACAAAAATGTGAACACCACTGTAATTATAGCAATTTCTTCTTATACTACTAGCCTACCAATATTATATGTGATTTTCATTGGACATATGATAGTGTTATTTCTTCTTTTATTGTTGATTTGTTAAGTTTAAATGTGAATTTTAATATGTTGACATTATTTCAACGCTTGTAGCTAACCCATTATTATATGCTTTGAAGTAATGATGTTATTACAACCTTATAGATCACAAAGGTGATGTTAAAGCTTTGTGAAACAAAAGAAGTGCTTGAATTGAGAGAAGAGTAAGAGAGAATGCCAAATTAATTAATGATTAAAACAATTCCTAAAAAAACACATATGGTACTCATAATTTATGTTCAGTCCCAACATGTGGACTAAAATGGTTTTCCTAGCCATAATCAAACTTATCTTATATCCACACATTGACAATGAATTCACCATATGCACTTATTAGAGAGTATAAGACACTGGGTAGGATCCCTCCTTTTTTTTGGAACTTTTGTAACTGATACACACAACTAACGTGTTTGGATGCTTCTTGGACAAAACAATCACCAATGTTTTCTCACAATGGAAAGGAATGCATCCCTCTCAAAAGAGACATCTTAAACCAAAAAAATAGTGTGACTTATAGTATCAAATGTATGAGGATGACTCCCTCAATATTTAGTATTGGGTGGAGGAACAAGGTGGATGTGTTTCTACTAATTTGGAAGTTATTCATACTAAGCATAATAATGAGGTAGAATGTGGAATAGATTGCAGGGCATAAACACAATAATGTTCTAAAAATGGTTTTGACATGTTGTCGCCCAAAGTGTACACCTAAGGTGAAATGCTTAGAGTAGGGGTTGTCACTCTAATCCCTACTCACTCTATTTAGACTCTCTCCAAGCTAAGTCAAGGGGGGGAGTCCCTATAGATGATTAATGGAGGAAAAACGTGTTGGAGAAACAATTCCAGGAGATCTAAGGGCAATGAAATTATTATTAGTGTAACTCGATTTTGATTAAAGCAAGTGTGAATATTTATGAGAAATGTGTTTTAAGATGGATTCAAATAAGATCAATGTGGAAGATACAAAAAGTGACTTAAACAATGCTCAATGTAAATTAAATACTTGCAAGTAGATTTCTCAAGTCACATTAATAATAATGATGCAAGAAGAGTGTTAGTATAATGACAATAACACAAGATTAAAATATGAGCAGGAAAAGTAGCTTGCAAGAATAAATGAAACTTATACTTTGTTTCAAAAAATATCCTCAAATAAGATATAACAATATTAATGGACAACGATCAAGTAATTAAAAGACAAGTACAAGAGTATTAATGTAATATTGCAAGTGAAAATAACATGCTCACAATTTAACAATATGCCACGAGAAAGTGAAATGCAAACTAATCTATGCGAAGTGCAAAATAGTGGTTGATTTTAATTAATGCATATTCTAGATGAATTCTTATCCTCAATTGTTTTGAAGCTAGTAGCAGACAATGTTGTAGAAATAAGATTTGAGGAAGAAAGCCAGGGCTTTATTAATAATACTTCCTATTTCTTCTAATGACCCAAGTGCCTCTGTTCCTACAAGGGATTTCCCACAAGAGAACTACAAGGTCACATGTTTTAACCTTTGAATGGGGGCCTAACTTCTCAAATTGAATATAGAAAATGTGGTCCTATCTATCTATACAACCAAGCTTATGCTTGGAGGTATATTTTAGGGATGCAGATTTAAAATCTAAGATGCAAATGCAATGCTTCAATGAGAGATAATGATATCAAGATTGATTCAAAAGAGATACCAATCCACAATGTATCGATAAGCACTTAGAACAGGATTAGCTTAAATGACCAATGAAGCATAAAAATATTCCTCAATGAAATAAGAAATAGAAATTAGATGATAGTTAGACTTAGATGATTAACAACTTAAGTGCCTTTAGTTAAGATGTTTCTTAATATGATCTTCACTTTGTTTAGATAGTTGATATAAGTAAAGATTAGATGATGAAATCATAATTATTAGATGGAATATGAAATTACTAACATGAAATAAAGAATATCACTACTTAGATTTAGTAATACAAGAAAGATTTAGTAACAATCTTAGATCGAGTACCAATTTAGGAAAGGCAAGTTAGAAATGTAACTAGAGATTAACTCAGAAATGTAAATGATATTAAATGCAAGAGAAAGAAATTAGTGACTAAATCTAAGTTAGTGAGCTAACAAGTCAATTCTCCCTTTTAAATAAGTAGAAATAAGGAGATGAGGGATACCAAGGGACACAAGTCCCAAGCTCCCTAGAGAAAAAAAATATCTTTTATAAATGAAGTTTACAAGGATGGAAGAAGCCTTCTCACAAGGGAAAGTGCCCATTGAGGAGAAATACAATGAGAAGTAAGAATTTAAAGTATCCATTTTTTTCCATAATAATTTAATGAAAGAGTTACAAGTAAAGGCAATGATCAATTATTTTACAAAGACTAGCTCCAATCCTTGAAAGACCCTCTCTACCCCTGGCCCAAGATATGATGATGAACCAAAGGCTATTCTTCAATACAATGGCTCACAATTATGATGAAACTTTGTTGCAAATGAGGAATGCCACTTCAATGATATATATCCCTGCAAAACAAAATGTTAAACCAGTGATTGAATCTTATCAACTCACTGCCTTTACAAAATTATGCTCAAGGAAACAAAATTGGAAAACGAATTTAAAAAATCGACACAATTAGCAGTGATAAAAATCTTCATGGCCTAAAGAAGGATAAGCCCACAAATCTTCACAATGAAGTCCCAAAATCGAATTGAGTTTAAATTGAATTTTAGTTAAATTATTAGGGAAATTCGCTTAGGTTTCGAGGCTAACAACCTTTGCAATTTGATCTCAATGATTAGTTCAGTCCAGGCCCTAGAAGCTTTTGCACCAAATAAAAGCAACACACTTCAAGCTTGATGCTGAAGGGTAATGAATCCTCTTCATATAACCTTTCTCAACCCTGGTTAAGAAAAATGTTAGATCAAGATAAACCAATAATGAATCCTCTACACAAAATGAAGTAAGATCTCTACACAAAACAAGAAGGGCAGTGAAAGTGGAGATCCTCCAAATGAGATCGGAAACCAAAGTTGATGCAAATTCTATAGAGAAACTAATCAAATTCTTAGAAGACTCTTAGTCCTCAAGAACTGAAGCCACCAGTCACCCAACAACCTTTAAGAAGTACACCTTCAACACTTACGGTTGGCTCATTAAAAGATCGCAATTTTAATTTTAATTTAAATAGAAAATTGTTATTGTTGAGGCTCAAATGGATTTAAAAATTTTCGGCTACCTAAAGTATTGTAAACTATGTCAAGATAGAGCTTTGAGGGCTAAACCCTAGAAAAAAACAGTGATAAATCTGGGACAATATCACTGCAGAAACAATACTTAACCCTTAAACAAATAGTTTATCGAGCAAGCTATCAAAAAAATTTATGGCTAGCCCTTAAGACAACCTTTCTATGATCAAATCCAAAAAGGGGCTAGTCCTAAACCAGAACAAGCGATGAAACCCCTTCAGAAATTGAGAATAAGATTGCAAAAACACCCAAATTAGTCTGCAATAAATTTCAAACCAAGATAGGCCTATGCCCAAGTACAGATTGGCACGATTTTATGTCAGATAAGATAATATAAGATAATCATATTTATATCCAACTAATGACCACAAAGTAGGTCAAAGGGACTGTTGAGTACAATGATGTCCATAAAATGCGGGAGAACCAAACAGTCTCCTATAAAAAATACAATGCATGAATATAAAAGGTGCGATGCAATAACATAAAAGATACAATGTATGGAATGCCCTAATGAAGAGGATCAGACCCATCTCTCCTAACATCCAAGACTGACTGAAGAGCACTGAAAAAAAATTCGACAAAGTTTGTTGCCTTGATGAAGGGTCAGTGGGAGGTATGAACTGTCCACTAACTCGTTGTCTAGGGTAGTTTTTACACTGCTGAGGTCTAGAGGACCTAGTCTGTCTACCAGGGACGAATCTAAAATGGTTAGTTGTTGGTGTCTCATGTGGTGGGGTGAGGTCCCATGGATCCTCAGTGGTCTAGAGTCTGGATATGAAACGATATCAATCATTCTATTTGTGCCCTTGTCTGAAGGTAGTACCCTGAAAAATGTCGTGATCCTCTATGTGGGGTCTAGTCTGATGGGAGGCTAAAGAATATGCACTCGAAGCCTAAGAGCATCATGCATATATAGGGCCAAACATCTTTGATCGGGATACCTTAAAAAGTCTGTGAGGGCTTGAGAGTCTCTGAAAAAGCAATGGAACCTTCCTCTGATCTCGTACTAGATAGGGCATCCAAAAATGAAGTGCACCTCGGTCTCTACTTCCTGTAAATGACATACCTGAGAGATTCTGTCTAGCCTATCAATCTGGTGGTCAGTCTCTACAAGAATTCTATGAGAACCTACTCTGAACTAGCCTATAGGAATGTGAAGAGCATGCATCCAGTGGTGAAACGTATACTGCGGTCGAATAATGAGCCTGTCTCTCAACTCCAAGAAGTGCTCAACATAAAAGGCCATCTTTGGGTGCAACCCTTCCGGAGGGTTGACACAGGTGACCTGGATGAAATTCCTGTATATTTCCTCCCTGATGATCTTGTTCAACTCTTGTATAGTAGGTAGAAGGTGACCAAGAGAATCCAAGGAATATCGGAAAGGAGGGATATGATCCAACTGAATGCCCACTAACTCTAAGAGATTTGAAACTCCTATAAAACAACATCTAGCCCGACCTGAGGGAGTAGAACGAGCAATATTCTTAGAAGAGAAATATGCCAAGTAAGGGTAATGGTCCCTACTCTTTATTGAGTCTACAAATCCCCGGATACGATGCAAGAATGAGACCAAACTGAAGACTGTCTCAAGCAGAAAGGGTTGAGATCCAAACACTGCAAGGATTATGTGCTGAGGTATTATTTGTTTGCATTTAATGATGCAGCAGAGAAGAAGAATTTGGACTCTCTCAACTGAAGCCCAATCCAACTGAAGTAAATATGGTCCCCAAATATCTAAGCCATATAGAACAATGGGACGAATCAAGCTGTCCATGAGGCTCATCTTAGACAAGGTGTCCTGGAAGTGATGTCAAAACATTGTCTCTTGAGAAGGGATAAGGATCCATATCCTTTGTTGATCTGAGGCTGAAGAGTTGGTCACAAACTGAAGTGGGGACCTGAGAATTGCACCCCCAAGTACATATACATGTTGGTGATCTCAATCTCCTCCCCTCTGAATAGGAAGTGAAGATTTGAAGTTTTCTTCACCTCATTGAAGATCATAAAGTTGGTTTTACCTAGGTTGGCTGTCAATTATCAAAGATCACAAAACAAAGCTAAGGAATCCAACTACCTTTGTAATCCTTTTGGAGATGAGGAGAGGAGGACCATGTCATCAACAACGAGTAGAATAGATATCATGACATGGTGAAGAAGGAAACCATCAATGTCTTGGATATGCTTGTGTAGAAAAACATCCAACTCATCAATACAGATCTCAAACAGGGTAGAGGACAATGGACAACCCTATTTAACCCAATAGTGTTTCGGATGAAATCAAACATCCCATGAACCATGTGAAGACGAACAAAGGAAGGACTCATATAGGAACATAATAGTTGTTAATAGCGTTGCCGAGATGCCAATATATTTGAGTCTCTATAGTAAGGCTTCCCTCAGAATAGAGTCAAAAGGATTTATGAAAATCTATAAAACAACAATAGAATTTCGAAGAGCGATGTCGTGCCTCCTCAATCAGGGAGCGAAGGGTGAAGATGTGGTCAATGGTTTGATGAGCTGGTCGAAAACCTGCCTGTCCCCTAGCTCTGAGTTGTCTCCGCTCAAGGTCACTGGAGAGCTTCCTATGTAGAACAACAGAATACAACTTCGAGAATATGTGGCCCACCATGATCATTTTGTAGTTATTAGGACTTGAGTTGGAGCCTAATTTGTGGATCAGATGGATGATGTGATGTGACCATGCCAGTGGAAAACCTTCACAGAAACCATGTTTAAAGAAATCAACTTGGTAGCCTTCCTCATCGAATGCTCTGTTATTGTTCATCACCCAAATGGCCTCTTTTATTTTTTTTGTCTGAGAATAGGTAATATGAAGGGTGTGGGGAGGTAACGTGAACTTGGCCCTGCCCCTAGAATATCATAAAGGTTGGAAGTGTGAGAGAACATGGATGTAGGGTCGATATTATATGGAAGAGGGGAGCGTCGGGGAAGGATGGTATGCCAAAATTATTTAGGGGAGTGGGAAAGGAGATCATAAATTTATTGTCTTCTATGAGAGACAAAGAGTCATTTCTTGAGACAAAGGAGACGATGGTAAGAAGCTTTGATATCAGGGTAGAAGGTTTGAGAGTGGGTGAAAGCATAATGAAGTTCTCGATGTAGAGTCTTGCATTCGTCATCGTACCATTTGTTCATGGGGAAAAATCCAACTTTTCAGGAGGTGAAAGTGGAACGAGTGGAGTGAGGGAAGGATTTGAGTGTTACTTCCCAAATGGCAGATGAAAGATGCATGTATTTAGTGGAAGCAGAATCAAGTAAGGAGAACTGGGCTTCTGAAGGGATCATCTTATGTAGAGTAGACGAGAAGATGTCAGGGTCGCCTTCATCAAATCGAAAGGTGGTTCGGGGTGGGTCTCAAGGGGAAGGATGGGGTGGAAGGGGAGGGTCAAAATGGAGAGAGAAGGAAAGAAGTGCATGATCAACGAGGGGGGTGGGGGAGACCAAGAGATGGAAAATAAAAGGGAGCAAGTTCTGGCTAGCGAGGACATAAGCAACTACACTCGCACCCTCGCCATATGGCCAACACATGAAAAAGCGAGAATCTGGGAAACATGGAAGAGCATATAGAATTAACAACTCCTATGATTCCCCCAATTGAAATGGATGCTTACCATAAACTCTTGTAGGCCCCAAAGCATCATCTGACATCAGGTGAAGCCCAATTGAATTTGGATCTATACCCTGGGTACAAAACATGTGCTTTGGTTGATCATGGAGAGGGATTTGGAGATCTCTAGTATGAGAATTGAAGTCGCCTAGGAGGATGAATTCCCTAATAACAGAGTATTGGGTGATGTCAGTGTACAAGTCTATAAAGGGGTCCCCATTTGAGCCATTATGGATGGAAAATGGTGAAGAGGTTGGGGGCTGCAATGTAGATATAGATTTAAGATTTTTTGCACTTGGGGTAGTAATGAAAATTCTCTTCAAGAAACAATATTATAATGAGCCTTTAAGATCAACAACCATGCGTTCTTTATCCTTCATTCTCAAGTAGTTGGATGGTCTGCTAAGACTTCTGCAAGTACTTGAGATCTGATTCAAGAAGAGTTCTACAAACACTTGAAAAATATGTTAAATCCAAATGGGATTAATTGGCACAGGGAGAGGGGAGTCTATGGATTCATCTAAAATCCACTAGATCTGCCCAATCAACAATGTTTCCTTAATCAAAAAATAATGTAATATTATACACTAATTAATCCCAAAGACAAGTGGAAATAACAACATTATAGATCTAGTAGAATATTAATCACAAAACTAGAATAAAATTAGCATGAGACTTAAGACATTCACCATAGTGTTACCCTCAAAGAATTTTTCTTTATTATTCAAAGAAAAATATTACGAGCTCTCAGAGCCAATCCAAAGATTTCATGATTCAATGAGGAGCCTCATATTTCCTTATATAGAAAATAGAGAGACCTAGACCCCCCTCCAAGTGGAAAGCGGCTAGGTCCAAAGATGCGCACAAATTTGACTTGATCCTAGAGAATAACAACTAGTTGATACTTGATCCATGCCAAAACTAAATGATGTCCCTTGATCTGGAAGATAAAATTCAAAGTTGTTGATGAAGGCTTTGATCCCAGTCCAAAAAATATTTTTTCCAACCTTTTTTCCTTAAAAAATGCTCTTTGACTTAACCACCAAGGTCCAAAGGTTTGATTTTCCTTAAAAAAACATTTTTATTTTTTTAAATAGAGGATCATAAAATATATTTCTCGAAATTCCCTCATTCTCTTTAATCAATTGGACCGAAAAATTGTTTTTTCTTGAAAAATAATTCTTTCTTGCACCATCAATTTTTTTGTGAGTTTTTTTGCCTTGGAAATGCGTCCTTCAAATTTAATTCTTCCTCGTGAATGTCCAATTACTCCAAAATTTTGTTTTTTTCACTTGGAGAGAATTTTTGTTTTCTCTCATTTTTATTTTTTGACCATTTTCTCGCTATTTTTTTTTATCATTTTTTGCGAGAAAATAAATTAAATGAATTTAGAGGGGATTAAACATATATTTTCATCCTCAAAGTGGGTCTAAAAAATATTTAGGCGATGATGTCTAATTATGATCAATCATCCACCTAAAATAATCCTAGTCAACATTATTTACATCAAGTATTACATAGAGATCCCATACAAAGGGGAATTTTAACAATTAAAACATGACCTCTAGACACAACCAAATTTTGTGACACTTGATAGATGATCTAGTATGATAAAAATGCATAGACTCAATAACACTAAAACTACACTTGAGACTTTACCATCGAGCCCCGCACTAGCTTTGGGGTATGTGTGGAAGAAAAAAATCTCACGATTATTTGGGTTCAAAAATGCAAATAATTGGTGTAGGTAAAAAAACTCCTTAAAGTGAAACTCTTTGCTAAGAATCAAAAGCATACCTAGATGTTTTTTCATGGCTTGATAGTCATACTAGAATCATTTTTATAATGGTCATGCAGGGCTACAAAATTTGGATTACAATTTTTGACAAAAATGTTGAATGATTGATGATGATCTCTGGTTGCTTGATTGTTCAAACATGATGGAATGCTTTGAAAAAAATGTGTACTGTTATAGGGTAGTTGAAACAGTGGTCAACATTTTTCTCTACTTGGGGACACATTGCTTCATTGAAGGAATGTGAGAGTCCAGAATCTGCATCCAAGCAATACACGAGTTTATATTAGTAGAATTTGTTCAAATATAATTAGAAAACCATTATATAACATCAAATACATGAAATAGAAGCTTTGTAAACAAAAACTATTCTACTAACATGAAATGTCAGTCTATTAAAAGAACAAAAATAAACTCTAATCTATGAAATAGAAATGTTGAAATGAAAACTATTCTAATAACTAAAATGACTAGGAGTAGGGTTAGAAATGCAATACATAAGATGCCCTATGGAATCAGATGTCATTTTGTAAAACAACTTGAGCATTTGGCCATTTACAGGTAATTCTAGTGTTTCACTATTGGGACAAAGTCCCTTGGGGTAAATTTTGTAAAGCGTATTGTTAATATTGTAAAGTCTCTGCATTTTAAGGAGCGGAGTGCACAGGTCGATAAGAGTCAAAGGGGCTTTAGGAAGGTCAAAGCCCCTTAGTTTGTTAAAAGTAAAGTTGTTTTGTGACCCACCCATGGTTCGCGTACCATGATATTGTAATGAAGAAAGATATAAAAGGAGTAATAGAGGGTCATAGAAAGGCCAGTCAAGATAGTGAAGAGCTAAGATAGGCAAGTTTTGGGTTTGTATTGTCTATCATGTACTTGGGCGAAGGGGAAGGCTCCTACAATTATGTGCACGAAGACCTTTGTAAGTCCGCAATTGAGTGCGCAAGCCCCTGCAGCTGTGTGTGCGGGGTTGGAAGAGTTTGTAATTGAAGATTCAAGCCTAATAAAGGTTGTTTTGGAACATTATTTGTGTATTTGTCTGTTATTATTTACTTCTAACTTTATTGTATATTTCCTTTATTTACTACAATTTCTCAAGAAAAATGCTTAATGGATGCTTGAAAGGGGTAGATATGTTTAATTACATGATGTTATGAATGTTTAGAACAATCAACAAAGAGTTTGGATTTGTTATCTGTTAGTTACTATAATTTCTGGGTTTTAAGGGTTAGGGTTTGCGAAGGTCGGAATAAAGCCCAAAGAGTAATAGAAACACATCACATAGTCCTTTGGATGCAGAAACCTAGTTCTGGAATCCCCTGATACTGCCTTGGGTGAGACTGCAGCCTGTGCCACGCGGTTTGTTGCCAAAAGGGTCATTAGTGTAGGGTTTTGTTGGTTAGCACAACTAACTCTGAACTTGGGTCCAAGCCCCCTTAAACCAAAAAATGGTTCCATTGTCGGGACCAGGATTTATCTGAGGAATGTGTGATGTGGCATAAGTGTATACCAACTAAGAAATAGATTGAGAAGTGGATAAATCAAAAGCTACATGAGTTTGCAGCCTAGAAAAACAAGAATTCGCGCTTGTCGAAGGAAGAGTGGTTGAATAGATACATGTATACAGAAGAACACGAAATTTTCTTCTACTCTTTTCCGTGTGAGTTGTACGAATGGTTGGCTAAATTGGCGGATGGTCAAGGTACATGGAAGTTGGATAACACCATTGTGTGGACTCCAAAACTAGTGAGTGGTTGGAAGGTTAAGAAAACAAGATCACGAGGGTTGTCGATTATTGGATCAATATCATGTTGGGTGGATTCATTACTGAGTTAGTGATTAACACATATGTCAGTTATAGCGAATTTGAATGACAGATTTTCAAAGGACAAAGAGGTAAGTATTTGAAGTCCCGGAAAACTTGGATTAAAATGTTATTGTGTGAGAAACAGGTTGTGCCATTGAATTGATGTTTAGACGAGACTTAACGGGAACTACATGAACTGGATAGCCATTCAAAAGAGATCTAGATTTAGGTGCTAAGTACAATTATTTATTGGGAGTTTTTGATAGTGACGAAGAAAGTAGTAGTCTGAGGACACCTCAAGGTGCGTCGTAGACGATAAATTAGGGTATAGCGGAAATACCACATTTATCCACCCCACCTCTGCCTTCACCTCCACCTCACACACCTACACCTACACCTACACCTCCACCTCCACCTCCACTATTTAGAGTGGTGAATGATATGAATATGCCCATATTCAAGGGTTTGGGGATAGAATACCTTAATCAATTCTGGTTCATAGCATATGATGTGTGGAAGTCACAAAAAATAATGGATGATGACCTGAAGAAAGCGCAGTTGGTCACAACATTGTAGGATAGACGCTACGTTGGTATATCAAGTATAGTACAACTCATCCAGTTGTGACGTTGAAAGATACAAAGGATGCATTGAATAATGAATTCAAGAAGCATAAGTCTCAAGCTCAATCTGTAACTGAGGTTAAAGAAATTAAGCAACAGGAAAATGAGTCTGCATGGGATTTTGATCAAAGGTTGAAATGTCTGCTACAACAAGTTAATCTGTAGATCATAGATGAACAACAAAAGGATTGGTATATTACTTCATTTTTACCTCACTTGAGATCACCATTGCCGTAATAGAAGATTGGAACACGGGCTAAGGCACTGGAGATTGCTATGAACTCACCTATTCAAGATACGAAGCTGGGGGTGCAACAGATTAAGTTGCAGTTGGCTAGCCTGCATATGGAGTTTCAAAGTCTCAAAAAGGGCAAAGAAGTCCAGAGTGAGACCTACATAGAAGTATGGTGTTTAAAATGTAAAGGTTATGGTCATGACAAGGATCATTGCCTGATGTATCATAATTATCTAGTTGGGGGAGGTCTTGTCCCCCTGAAGCCAGAAAGTATTGTTGGGACGAGCGCTGGTGTAGTGTCATGGTACGTTATTTTCCATATCATAGGAAAACATACGACGAACAATTGTCATTTGTTGTAGAAATTTGTGCATACTCCCGAACAATTGTCTTTCAATTTTTGTAAGTCTATAGGTCATGATAAGCGTAATTGACGAAGTTATGAATTAATGATAGACAAAACACCAACATATAGAGTACAAAAGGAGGCACGTCCTCAACAAGATCAAGGTGCAACTACAGTGCACAGAGGATTCCAGGGACGAGGAAGAGGACAAGGGGGAGGAGCTGGAAGAGGTTGCTGCCAAATCATTTGTTACAATTGTGGAGAACTAGGTCACTTTGTGCGAGATTGTCAAAATCCAACACACCCCTCTTGTTAATATTGTCGACAATTTGATCATGTCATAGAAGATTGTCTCGTGCTCATCGCAAAAATGCAAGAAAAGAAGACCCAAACCTAGAAACCTACTTAGAACATCCAGATGATGAGATCATAACCGTGCGAAGATGGACCTAGTGTTAATATTGTTATGCGAAGTGTTGTTACTACCAAGGAGGATAAAGGGAAATAAACAAAGAAAATGTATGGGTATGGAAGGTTGCTCGCAAATTTGTTGGATTCGATTTGAATAAGGTAAATGAGACTTTTATGGAGGCATAAAGGATATTTGTGTACGCAGGAGATTCTACATCAAGGGCTCAAAATACACAAATAGAGAAGCTTGAGGAAGTCAGTATTACGCAAGAAATAAATCCATCATTGTTAACATCTTTCTTATAGACTTGCATGAAGCTCCTAAGGGACCAAAAAGTAATAGAGGGGATGCAAGAGTTGATAGATAACTACAATGGCAAGGGTAAGCCATTGCCCGAACAACGCGCAGTGCATAAGGTGGACAAATGTAAGAAAATAACTAGTTGCGAGATGAGATTGACAGCCTAGATCGAAGAATTTGAAATGGACCAGGTGATGCTTGATTTGGGATCTGATGCAAATGTTTTGCCGAAACAAACCTGGGAAAGAATGGGAAAACCAAAACTATAGTGGTCCCCGATCCAACTGTGAATGGAAAATCAACAATAGATTATTCCTGTGGGGTGCCTACATGGAGTAACTGTGCATATTGAAGGGGCGTGCGCCATAGACGATTTTGAAGTAATTGAAAAAGTGGATGACAATAATCCATACCCGGTGCTGCTTGGAATTGATTGGGAATTTGATATGAACACAATCATCAACTTGAAGAAGTGCAATATGACATTTGAAAAGTTGGAACTATGGGTTATTGTTCCATTGGATCCAGCTGAGGGCGCATGATACATTGAACCAGTCAGAGACTATTATGAGGAGGAAGATATTGAGAAAATCTATGAGCTTATGATGCAGGATGAGGATTGGATCAACCCCATGGTGAATGGGTGAATTATTGGGGAGAAGGACAACTCCTGCAATTCGAATTCAGATGAGGAACTTGAGCATTCGAAGAACCGATTGCATGAGGTATTGATGCTGTGATGCAATAGGCTTACTAAGTCACTCCGATGTATATCCACTGAGGTACGCAACTTACCATATTTTGATGGTTTAAAAGATGTAAATTTATTTTTGGATAAATTTGAAAGGGATGTACTGGAGGAACATTGGTTCTAGGCGTTAGACAATGCACTGAGAGCTGCGCCTACCAGATGGCGGGGCACACATAAGAACATATTTGTATACTAGAAGGAATATCGACATATTATGAAGTTGCGGTTTGATATGCCAATACCTGCATGGCAAAGAAATATACATGTAAGGATGATCCGTGTGAGCATCTGGCTCATTGGACAAAAACATGAGGAGAAGAACCACGACTAGAATGGGTTCACCTATTTTTCTAGACATTGGATACTATTCCAATGAACTGGTATCTAGAAACATAGATGCAACATGGAACCACAGAGTGGGATGTTCTGAAGGAAAGTTTTATGTTAACTTTTAGTTTTGAGGATGGATTTGAGTGTATTGATGAAGCATTATAGGAGATTAAGACTACAATATTCAGAATGCCTGAAGATCCTGTCACATGGATACAACTAGACTGGAGTACGCAGTTGCGCCATGCGCTAGAATGTTACAATGTGACCACAGAGGAAGGTGAGGAATATCTTAGGAACATCAGTATTCCTGAGTTAGAAGGGCGCGAGGTCATCAGGCTGAAAGTAGAAGTTCTTGACATCTCAAAGTCCTTGAAAAATAAGTAGGTGAATATTGGGTCGGAAGTGCAGCCAAAGTTCGCAAATATAGATGATTACTGGGACGAGGACATAGTGGACAAAGTCACAGAGTTATTGCAAGAGTATCAAGACTTGTTTCCCACAAAGTTATCTGATCTGAAGGGGATAATAGGTGATATGGGTGTCATGAAGATCACTCTGAAGCCAGATGAGAAGTCGGTGAAGCAGCGCCCATACTGGTTGAATCTTAAGTACAAGGAAAAAGTGCACGAAGAATTGGATAAGGTGCTTGTAGCCGGAATTATTGAGCCCATAGAAGAATCAGAATAGGTTAGTCCTATGGTGGTTCAGGAAAAGAAGACGAAGGGAAAAATTCAGATTTACATAGATTTAAGAAAGTTGAATGATGCTTGTGTCCATGATCCATTCCCTACGTCATTCACAGATGAAGTATTGGAGACTGTTCGAGGTCAGGAAGGCTATTCGTTTACAGATGGGTTCTGAGGATATCATCAGATCAAAATCGCACCAGAGGATCAGAGTAAGATTTCCTTCCCTACATAATGGGGTTGTTTTCAGTATATAGTTATTCCATTTGGACTTAAGAATGCCCCTACAATATTTTCTAGGGTGATGGTCGTAACTTTCAAAAAGTTTATTCATAAGTTTTTAGGGGTTTACTTTGATTATTGGACAGTGTTTGGGTTAGTAAACAAGCATGTTGCTAGTCTTTGCCTCACACTGGATACTTGTCAAAAGTATCATATATCCCTTAATCTGAAGAAGTGCATATTTTGCGTACCATATGGGATACTCTTGGGCCAAGTTGTCTGTAAGCAGGAGTTGATGGTAGACCCTGCCAAAATTGCAGTAATTATTAATTCAGAGCCCCCAAGGAATGTCAAACAGTTGTGCGCGACCTTGGGCCATGCAAGATATTATAGGAAGTTCATCAAAGCATATGCGCATATCACTACGCCCATGGAGATATTACTAAAGAAGGATGCGAAATTTTGCTGGGATGATGATTTCCAAAAGAGTTTGGATGTATTGAAGAAAAAAATGGTCACAACGCCTATTCTAGTGTTCCGTGACTAGAAGAAGTAATTCCATGTACATGTAGATGCATCCTGCATAGCATTAGGAGTTGTGCTAACCCAACAAGGCACAAGTGACATTGACCACCCGATACCGTTTGCGAGCAGGAAGTTGTTGAAGGAAGAAAATAATTATTCAACTACAGAGTGTGAAGGATTGGCAATGGTGTACGTGCTGCAAAAGTTCAGGCACTATTTGTTGGGTGCACACTTCAAGATGTACACAAACCATTCACTTTGAAGTACTTAGCCAATAATCCTATGTTCGGGGGCGGGGAAGATTTGTAGATGGTTGCTTCTCTTTCAAGAATATGACTTTGAATTAGTTGTGAAGATAAGGCGATTAAATGTTGGACCAGATCACCTCTCGTGGATTGAGAATGGCAACGAGCCTACAAATCTAGAGGAAGGATTGTCTGATGCACAGATATTTGTTGTGCGCATTGCAAACGAACATTTTGTAGACATAATCCAATTCTTGTGTACATGTAAAACTCTTGAAGGGTATACAATGCAACAGAAGAAAGAATTGGTGGTCATGGCTGCAGATTTTTCTGTCATTGCAGGGCACTTATATAAAATGGGATCCGATGAAGTAATACATAGGTATGTCCTAGATTATGAATGACAAAATATCCTTGTTGTAGCAAATGGAGGCATTGTTGGAGGACATTATGCGGGAAGAGCAATTGTGCAGAAGATCCTACGAGTTGGGCTATGGTGGCCAACTGTGCATAAGGATTCTAAGGATTATTCCAGAGCATGTGATACCTGTCAAAGAATGGGGAGGTCATCGCGAAGGGATGAATTACCTCTCAACCTGCAAGTGTAGTTACAAGCATTTGATAAGTGGGAAATTGACTTCATGGGACCAATTTAGCCACTAGGAAAGAAGACAAGAGCAAGATACATCATCACAATGACCAAATACTTGACCAGGTGGGCTGAGGCATAACCCGTGAAGGATTGTAGCTCGGCTACAACTGTGAAGTTCATTTTTGAATACATTTTGTCTCAGTTTGGCTGCCCTAAAATGTTGATGAGCGATAGGGGTTCACACTTCTTGAACAAAACAATTGTTGGCTTGCTTGAAGAATTCCATATGTATCATCAGAAAAGTACATCGTATCATCCTCAATCGAACGAAAAAGTGGAGGCCTTTTATAAAATTATGGAGAATTCTTTAACGAAGATTTGTAATGCAAATCGGAATGATTAGGATGTGCACATAACAATTGTTCTGTGGGCGTCTAGAATGACCTGTAAAAATTTGACTGAAAGACACAGTTTAGACTAGTTTGTGGACAAGAAGTCGTAATGCTGATGGAGTACATCGTGCCAAGTTTGCAGATTGCTGCACTCATAGATATGGCTAATCAGGATACCATGGAAGTACGCCTAGCGTAGATAGTTGAGCTGGAAGAAGATCACTTATTGGTTGGTTTTCATCAGTAGGTGTAGAAGGCTCGTGAAAAGGCGTGGCATGATCGCCATATTAAACAAAGCACCTTTAAATCTAGGGATTTAGTGGTACTGTATGACAACAAGTTTACAAAGTTTCAATGAAAGTTCCATATGCATTGGTTGGGGCCATATATTTTCAAGGATATTACAGATGGATGTGCAATTCAACTCACCAAGCTGAACTGGGATTTATTTCCAGGAAAGGTAAATGGGAGCCAGTTAAAATTGTACAGGGGTGATCCCACCCTTGCGCGATGACTATATGAATGCATGATAGTCTTAGTACTCCATCCAGTCGCAAGGAAGTATAGGACTATAAACTAAGTTGCCATAAGGATAGTTTGGAAAAGAGAATGGGCTGCATAATGAATCGAGGGAAGGCGCAGAGGAGAGATGCCAAGAAGGAGTTGCGCTAGCATGGTGGGTCCCACACAACCTGGTCAAAAAGTGACCATTGGAAGCACTGTAGATGATTGGATGACGTTTTTCCGTTAAAGGGAATAGAGTGAGAGCATTTAAAGAGCATATATTTGGAAATCTGCCACTAAAAGCACATTAACGATAGGGATCTTGATCTAGGTGGATCTCTAAAAAGTATTAGTGGCATGATAAAAAGGCTCAAAACTCAAAGTGGCAGAAACTCTATAAATGTAGCATCAGATAGAAGTGCTCTACATCTTGATTCCAACAATGTAAATGACACTCAAATCCAAGTTCATATGAAGAAGTTAGAGCAAGTCAAAGTTCAAGTTTGACTTGGATAGGTGGTAGGAGGAAGTGATGTGGAAAAAATTCCAGTGAATGGGGAAGTACCAAGTGGTAGGACGCCATTGGTCCTGCATATTGTAGATTGCAGAAGGAAGAGGTTGCGGCTTAAGAAAATCGACCCCAACACTACCGATTTGTGGTTTGCGATATCGTAATCATAGATCGGAGGCGGTCAAAGTTAAAGAATCAGCCCCAGAAAAGCCAGATTGCGATGCGATATATCTCAATCACAATTCGCAAAAGGGGAGCAGTGGTATGGAGTACCAACCTCGATTCCCACTGATCCAGGTGGATCTTCAAGAACACACAAGACAAAGAGGGCTTATGGAGGTTCAAAAATTAAAGTCGTCGGAATGACTTCGACCCAAGGCCAAATGGCAGATCTTGTCTTCCTGATCGCGGTGGCATGAACGGTTCGTCAATTTGAGCTCGTATGCAAAAGATAGAGCTCTTCAAAGATTGGTATGGCAAGAAGAAAAATGGGACCCATAGTGTGCCACATGGCATTCTAGTCAACACATGAGACCCACATAACAGCTCGACAATTAGCATCTCTCTAGTGACCTGCGCAAGAAAACATGGCATATTTTAGTTATAATTGAAATTTTTATATAGTTATCCAAATTATCTATATAAATAAAATTATATATAACCAAATCTAAAAAACATAATCAAAATATATATACCAAACAAACAAACCATATAATATAGTATGGTTATATCATATACCATAACAAACTTTAATATATATATAAACCGCTGTGGTATATAATCAAAAGGTAATGCCATGTGTTATAAAACAAACCAACGTATAAAGTGGCAACCCATATATTCACATAATATATCATATGGTTGTTATAATGTATGAAGCCAAACCATATGATAAGACCAATGCATAAACGGTTAATCCAACGAAGGTTCAAGTCAAACGGTAATGGTTCATGGTTAAAAGGGTTATATATATACACACCATATATGACATATCCAACCGTTCCCAGAAAACAACGTATATACTATATGCATATGATGGTGGGCCGGCCCGTGGGCACGGACACAACCCAAACGTGTATCATATAAACCGTCGTATGTCATAAAGCCAACGGTGAGATATTATATGGATAACATATATAACACAAGGGCGGTCAACGAGGGTAGGTTGGAGGCTTGGCCACGTGGTGCAAACACCATACCATTAAAGCGCGGGATTATGTGTTCGTACAAAGTAAAATGGGATGGGGATGGGTGCAGTCCCGTGAAGTACGGGCCCACCTCCCAACAATGAGATAAAAACATAATATATGGATTATATATAGTAGGAGTTTATAACGTGACTTTTTGAAAGTTTTTCTGGTGGATTTTTCCGGTTAAAATCCGGCAGCAATTTATTGGAATTCCAAGTTTGATAGCTAGTTTCTGCACAATCAATGGCTCCCAGGGGTTTTCTAGGGCGCTGAATCCAAATATGCAGTTAAAAAACCATTTTAACTGCTAAAAATCAAGATTTAACCTCATTTCTTCCGCCGGATTCCGTTACCGGAATCTCCAAAAAGTCGCATTATAGACAACTCCTTATATATATGGTATGTGGTGGGATTTTTTTGGTTTGGGTGTTGGTTGGGTTTTCCAAACATGGTAAAAGGATGTTTGTGGAGGAGTAGGGTTTGACCTCCTAACTTTCTCCACACTATTTAAAAGGATGTTTGTGGAAGAGTAGGGTTTGATTACTTAACTTTCTCCACACTATTTTAAGGCCTTTGTTAATTTATCCAAATCAATTTCTTGGTAATTTTACCAGGGATATTATATAAATTCAGTGTTTTACCGAGAGAAGGAGGAGAAAGATTGCACGAATTTCGAGATAGGAGCTGGCACGTAAATCAAGGTAGTTTAATAATTTTTCAATGCAGGAACTATGAATTTTGTAGGAGGGCAAAATTTTCAACTTCTCAGAAATTGACAAATTTTATGTGGATTTTACACTTCTCGTCACCAAGAACACGATGGCACTATCCATTTTTCAATCTGAGTTTTGCATCTTCCAGTGATTTCCATAATGCACGTGGAACCATGATTTCAGCGAAAACAGGGAGCGGAACCATGAGCCATGAAATTTTCCCAATGAGGTAAAATTTCACTTCGTCAGAATATGGTCGAGTTTATACTTGTTTTTCATGGTTTTTCGCAGGGATCCTAATGGTGAAATCAGATTTGACATTTGAGTAGCGGATTTTTAGCTCGTCTCCGAAATAGAATCTTGAGGAATCTCGAGAGAATCTAAAAGATTCTTTGAGCTCCGAATTTTCAAATTCTCATAATTCAGATTTTGGATAGTCGTTTTAGCACTACTCAACGCCACAAATCTGATGGTGTATTCAGATTTGTCTTTCTCTCATTTCTTCTTTCAGTCACTTTTTTGAGTGCTAATGTAGATGTCCATCTTCATGTGAACAATTTTCTTCTTGCGATTGACATTGTGAGATCGATGTTTCAGCAAGCTTCAGCACTTTGAAAACCTTTGCTTCAGATGGTCCTTGGTGGTGAGGTATATGATGTGTTCATGTACTTCTTCTTTCTGCATTATGTTGTATAAATCCATGATTGATGATTGATGCAGGGTCTTGTTATTTCATGTTGTCACGATTTCTTGCTTCATGTTATAAGGAATCTTTCATATGATGTACTTTCTATCATAACTCTTTGTATTATGCTTTGAGATCCCTTGTTGCATATTGTTGGGATACTCTGGTTGTCATCATGCATGTGTTTTGCTTTGACATCCCTTTTGTGCCATGTTGGCGGGATGCGCACTATGCTTGTTTTGTGTCATACTGATAGGAGTCTTTGAATGAGAGTTCTAGCCGTGGAACATCTCTTAGAGCCACTCCTGCGTGAGGGCATTCTTCCTTGTATGATCGAGACATCATCTCCATGTACATCATCTTTATTGACAACACATAATGCAGCGGCCTGCACCATCTTGACACCGGGGTTCGGAGACGTAGTCCCTTCTGGACGAACTCCGTTATCAACGGCTTTTGTTTTCATGTGCTGATGATTGTTATGTTCCTCTTCTTTACAGTATGCAGATGGATTCCTTAATGTTCCTTTAAAAGCAATTTTAACACATCACGAAAGTAAAAGGTCTTGGGAAGGTCCTTCTTCACACCCTCACCTAGATCACCCACCAATTGCGATTTGCAATTTCTGCGCCGATGGGTTATCAACAATGATAAAGCCGTCAGGATTCAGGGAATACGTTGATTCATGTGAACACGGTATTAAAATGATTTTTCTATGTTTAAACAGGTTTTGTTACTTGTGTACTATTCACGGCCCGGGAATCTCCGTCGGAAATGCTTGCTTGCTAAAATTTGTCATCTGTTTGGAACTGCCTGAAATTGAAGAGTCAGTCGATCAAGTTATATATATGGGATGATCCACACAGGAAAAAGGAGGAGACTAGCCAATAGTTCAGAACATTGTATGCAACAGTAACCTGCCTGGCAGCAGGGGCCAAAACCTCACCTTGAGCAGTAGGGAGGTTCCGAGAGGGTGTAGAAAGCCCGATTATCCAAATTGGGTGTTCGATAGGCATTTTTTCACGATTTTTTGCCAGGATTTCGGTGGTACTGCCTGTTTCTCAACCTGGGCTCTCCATACTTTATCCATCTTCCAACTTGGAGGTATAAGGATTTTAAATAAATGTTGCTTGTACTTTATCTCTTTTTTTATGCTACTTAATGAAAGAAGGCCTCCCCACTATTGAGTAGGGCCCGAAGACATAGTCCAAATTGGAAGAACTCCGTAATAAAATCTTTGTGTCATGGTTTCTTACTTATCATGTTATTTCCGTATTGTTTTATTTGATTTTTAATTTCCATGGTTCATAAGCTCTCTTTCATGTAATTCTGATGCATCTATAAGTAAAAGACCTTGGATCAAGTTTGGTATTAGGGTAGGTCTTTGTTGATGAAAATTCCATGAGTATATGCTAACCTGGAACAAGCTGCGAAAAGGTGAAGGAATGCTTAAGTCCTTTGATCCCGAAGTAGGACATGCACAACAAAGAAGAAACATGGCAAATGAAGAAGCTTGTTGGGAAGACGAACATAATTTCTGCAAGGTATTCTACAATATGGTAGAGAAAGTGGACAAGCTGTTTTCAGAGTATGAGAAGGAAATTAGGCATGAGAAGCAAGATGTCGATGACAATAGATCATAAAATCATGAAGGTGGTGGAGAAGAGCCTCCTCCCTCTCCTTCTGCAAGTGATAGTTCTCATCACTCTAATTGCGATTCCAAACATACATCTAAGAAACCATTCTTCAAGCTAGATGTAAAGTTTGACCTACCCAAGTACAATGGAGAGTGTAGTGCAAAAAAACTTAATAATTGGATAATACATATAGAGGTCTACTGTCGGATTCAGAAGATCAAAGAAGATGAGGCAAAGGCCTAGTTAGCATCTCTTTGGCTGAGTGGCACTGCTCTCGTTTGGTCGGAGAGCAAGTTGCAGAAGGGTAGCAAAAAGTCGGGTAACCTTCTTTCCTCTTGGTCTAGTTTTATTTCTGCATTGAAAGACCAATTTTACCCTTTGGGTTATAAACAAAAGGCACTAATAGAATGGAAATATCTAAGGCAAGGTAAAGGCCAAAATGTGCAAAGATTCACTAAAGAATTTCAAAAACAAGAATTGAATTTGGGCATCTCATTAGATTCCCCCGAGACTGTAACTAAGTATGTTGTTGCGCTACATAGTTACATAAGGCACTCACTGTTATTGTTCGAGCCTACTACGATTGATGCGGCCAACGTAAAGGCGTTTCGTCTTGAAATCCAAGGCAAGAATGACAAAGATGATCAAACCAAGAAAACATCGTTCAACCCTCAACATGGCAAATTCCAGAAGAAAGATAAGGGGAACGCTAAGAAGACTGACGCAACAAAGAAAGAGGATGGAGCAACATCATCTTGCACGAATTGCAAGAGAGAAGGTCATGACGAGGACCACTATTGGAAGCTACATTTGGAGCTCATACCAAAGAGATTCAACATAAAGGGTAAGCGGAAGATAGTGGCAACAACGCAGAAGGACCTTGGATCATATTTTGGCGATGAGACATTGATCACAGTCATGGGCACAAAAGGTACTCCTTCTATTAGTAATAATTCTAATTCAATGGAAAGTAATAGTTATTTGAATGAGCTTGTAAATAATGAGTGAAAGAGAATTTAATTATTCCACATTAAAGTTATTATAAAACACACAAAGGTGGAAATTCCGTTCGATTCAGGTTCCCAATCAAATTTAATCTTAGAGTCTTTAGTGAAAAAGTTAGGCCTCAAAACTAAGCCTCATCTGAGCCTATATCCACTTGGTTGGGTAAGCGATAAAGCAAAATTACAAGTAACCAAGCAGTGTAGGGCCGAATTTGTTATTAATTCTAAATTAGTTGATGAGGTAGAGTTAGATGTTGTGCCTTTGGATATCTGTGGAATTATCTTGGGAAGTCTGTATCTATATGACAGAAAGGCAATTTTCTTTCGACACGAGAATAGATAACACCTCACAAAGGATGTGGTAGAATATATAGGCAGAGCTCATCATACGAAAGTTAGTGCTAGCCTTGTAAGTGTAGAATAGACTAAACGACTGGTTAATTCCAACAAAGGGTGCATGATCATGGTAGTGAGAGTGAAAGAGGCTGAGACAATTGATGCTTTCAAAGGTTGTGATCCTGATCATAAGACAGAACTGTTTGAAATTATTTCTAACTATGATGGATTATTACAAGAACTGAGAGGATTTCCCCCAAAACATGGAATCTAACATGAGATCCATTTACAATAGGATGTTCCTTTACCGAATATTGGAATGTATAGGATGGCTTCTATCAAGATGGGGGAGATCAAGAAATAGGTGCAGGAATTGCTAAATCAAGGGGTCATCAGACCAAGTTCTTCTCCATGTGGCTCATCGATCGTATTGGTGCCAAAGAAAGACGACACGTGGAGAATGTGTGTAGACTACAGGGTGATAAACAAAATTATGGTGAAGAATAGATACCCTCTCCCTCGCTTTGATGAATTATTAGATTAGTTGAAAAATGTTTTCTATTTTACAAAACCAGATTTGCGTAGTGGATATCACTAGGTTAGAGTTGCAGAACAAGGCATTTGGAACACTGCATTCAAAACCAAACAGGGGTTGTTCAAATGAATGGTGGTGTCATTCAGACTATGCAATGCTCCAACCACGTTTATGAGGGTAATGAATGATCTGTTTAGGCCTTTTATTGATAGTTGTGTGCTTGTATATCTGGACGATATTTTTATTTATAGTAGGACATGGGATGAACATGTGTGTCATGTGAAGAAAATGCTTGATGTTCTAAAAAAATAAAAATTGCATGTAAAATTGTCAAAGTGTGAGTTTGGGAAGACCTCCCTGGTTTATCTCGGTCACATAGTCAGTAATGGGCAATTGAAAATAGATCCCTCTAAAGTAGATGCGATTATGAAGTGGCTTGATCCCACAAATGTTATGGAGGTCCAAAGATTTTTAGGCGCAGTATAGTATTGGAGAAGGTTCATTGCGAGCTTCTCTATTATCATAATTCCCTTACATGCATTGACAAGTGTGAAGCAGGCCTTTCAGTGGGGAGGAAAGTAGTAGAAATCCTTCGTCAAGCTGAAAGAGAAGATCGACATAGCATTAGTGCTAGCCTTACTAGACCTTCAACAACCTTTTGAGATTGAAACAAATGCCAGTGGATATGCCATGGGAATTGTATTGATGCAACAAAGGAAGCCTATATCTTACCATTCAAATACTTTCTCCCAGGTTGTTGTGAATCATCCCATGTACGATAGGGAGTTGTACGCCTTGGTCCAGAGAGTAAAGAAGTGGAAACACTACCTAATTGGCAAGGAGACCATCATCGATACGAATCATCAGCCCTTACAGTAACTTCAGTCACAGACCAAGCTTCAACAAGCCCGTCATTTTAGATGGATGGGATTCCCCCAACAGTTTCATTTGGTAATAAAATACAAGAAGGGCGCCAACAAAATAGTAGCATTTATGCTTTCTCGTCCTCCTATTTTTGCACCTATAGTTTTGTAAAATGCTTCTTTATCGTTAGAAGTTTTTGCTGAACAATATGATAACGATAATGATTTTAAAGAGATTTATGCAAAACTGACTCATGGATCGCAAGTGGACAATTATTATTTGTAGGAAAAACTATTATACCACCTTGGCAAACTGTGCATACCCATTGATGAAAGGGTACATGTAATTCGAGAGGCTCATACCTCTCTTGTGTCTAGACATTTTGGGGTTGAAAAAACTTTATGTAATTTACAAAGATTTTGTTTATGGCCTCATATGAAAAACATTGTGACTCACTTTGTAAAGGGTTGTGTGTTGTGCTCTGTTTCAAATCCCTCTAATAGAAAACTTGGGCTCTACACACCACTCCCTATTCTAAGTCGACCATGGGAAAGTGTTTCTATGGATTTTGTAGGTGGTTTTCCTATGTCTAGGAAAGGTCACGACTATTTGTATGTCATCATGGATCGTTTCAGTAAAATGTGTATTTTAATGCCTTGTAAAATGCAGGTCACTGCTGAGCAAACTGCTTATCTTTTCTTTCAACATGTTTGGGTCCATTTTTGGTTGCACACATCTATTATGTCAGATCGAGACACTCGCTTTCTTGGAGAGCTCTGGACCAACTTGTGGAGAATGATGGACACTAAGCTGAAAAGAAGTTCGACATTGCATCCACAGACTGATGGGCAAACAAAGGTCATCAACCACACTGTGGTACACATTACGAGGCTATTGTGGAAAACATCCCAAGTTATGTGATGAACAACTTCCTTATGTGTAACATGCATATAATCGAGCAACACATTCATCCACACAGAGCTCACTGTTCGAGACATGTTTTGGTTATCTACCAAGGGATCCCTTAGACATGGTACTTGGGAAAGATGAGGATGACAATGGATGAGATGATAAGGATGAAGCACGAATTTTTATTTAGTAGATACAGGTGATTCATTAGGCAGTATAGGGGTAGTTGGAGAAGAGTCAGGCTCTGTATAAAGCTCGACATGATAAGCACTGAGTTGACCATCAGCTTTAAGTTGCAGACAAGGTATGGCTCCATATCAGCAAGGATAGAATGAAGGGGGAAGGGAAGAAATTGAGACACATTCGATATGGTCCCTTCACCATATTGACAAAGATCAAAGATAATGTTTTTCGTCTTGACTTGCCCACTTATATGGAAATGTTATCATTAGTGAATGTTGAACACCTGAAGCTTTACGAACCTCCATTGATTATGGATACCGAAGATGTTGCACATATTCCTACAGTGGATGATTTTGCACCAGAGTATCTAGATAAGTTGTCCGAAGATATCATACTCACGACGAGGAGATGTGGAGTACATTCGTGTTGGCTTCAAAGGAATGCATTCAAGTAAAGCTCGGTGGATGGAGAAAGAGAAAGTGAGGGACAAATTTCGTCACTTGCTAATTGATTGAAAAGGATTTTGGCGATCCAAAATATCTTAGTGGGGAGGATTGATCCAGGTGGATCTCTAAAAAGTACCAGTGGCATGATAAAAAGGCTCAAAACTCAAAGTGGCAGAAACTCTATAAACGTAGCATCGGATCGAACGAATCGTCATCCTGATTCCAACGATTTGAATGACACTCAAATCCGAGTTCATATGAAGAAGTTAAAGCAAGTCAAAGATCAAGTTTGGCTTGGACAGGTGGCAGGAGGAAGTGACGTAGCAAAACTCTCAGCGAATGGGGAAGTGCCAAGTGGCACGCTACCATTGGTCCTGCATATCGCAGATCATAGAAGAAAGAGGTTGTGGCTTAAGAAAATCGACCCCAGCACTACCAAGTTGCGATTTGCGATATCACAATCGCAAATCAGAGGTGGTTGGAGTTAAAGAATCAGCCCCAAAACAAGCCAAATTACGATTCGATATATCACAATAACAGTTTGCAAAAGGGGAGAAGTGGTAAGGAGTACCAACCTTAGTTCCCACCAATTTCAATTTGCGATTTCTGCACCGATGGGTTATGAGCACCGATAAAGCCGTTGGGATCCAGGGAATACGTTGATTCATGTGAAAACGGTGTTAAAATGATTTTTCTATGTTTAAACAGGTTTTGCTACCTGCGTACTATTCATGGCCCGGGAATCTCTGTGTTGGGTCCCTATAATACTAGTGATTACTGTTAGGACTCCACTATGTATCATTTTTGCTATATATTTTGACACCACTTTACCCGTATAACCATGATTAAAAAGAATTCCATTATCATTTTCATCCACTTTATCCCAAGGAATACAAAAACCTCTTCTTTATTATATGTTTAATCTGTTTTACATTTAATTCCATAATACTCTTATATTTTATCATTAATTGAAGTGTATCGTTGCTAACACAAGTCCAAAGATCGCAGATAAGTTATATGCGTTGTTAGGAACAAGCGGCCGTTACTGAAACAACTGACTCAGTTGCTGAAACAGCCATCAAGCACGCAAATTCCGTTAGGCGTAATTTGCGATTCTGGAAGAGCTTTTTGTGGAATAGTAGCAGCAGTATGAAGACACGATTACCTGGATCATCCTGAAGATAGCATTCTTGTTGTCTCTGTTGTAACAATATCTTTTTATGAAGAACAGAATAGTCCTGTTTTGGGAAAAAGAACAGATTTGAGATAATATGGATTCGCTCTCATGTAAATTGTAAATGATGTCTCCTCTTTAAAAAGAGGAGACATCATCATTAGAAGGGGTCGGTTGTTGTAAGCTAAGAGGAGGACATTGTGTGAGAACTGGAGCTAGTCTCCATCTGTAATATATCAGTTACTTTGACAGATGAATAAATTCTTCTTTTGAGCGTTCCAATTTAGTTCTTTCCCCCGGGGAATCTTGTGAGAGGGAAAGGGCCCGCCTTCCTCACAAGATTCACCCTTGGTTCCTGTAAATTGTTTAACTCTTTGTGTGTCTTGCATTTTACTTTAATTCTGTTGTTGGACACTAGTTACACAGTTTAGCAATACTATGTTTCTTTACCATTGCATGTATTGAATGCATTCACTCTTGAAAGTTGAGAGACCTGTTTCTATGGATTGTATAAATGAATGATGTCGGGAAGCAGGTGCTGAAGATTCCTGCATAAAGGAATAGGGTCCTGCTCCCATTAATTGTTTTCCTTGGTCTGCAGTGTGATTAGAAGCAAGAGAACAAGTGTTGAAGGTTCCTGTTCATGGGAATAGGGTCTTGCTCTCTTGAAGTTACCTTTCTCACAGTGTGATTAAGTGTCAGGCATCAGGTGCTGAAGTTCCTCACTAAGGAATAGGGTCCTGTTCCTGCTGTGGTTGATTGATTTCTTTCTTTGCAGATTGATCTTCCTTTGCTTGGGTTGTAACTGCAGTGGAGAAATTATTTCTGCTATAACTAAATTGACTACAGCTTTGATTAAGTAGAGTGTGAATCAGTATATTGGTGAGATTAATAATTGTGTGTTCTTCTTTTACTACAACCTTGTTTCTGCTTTTGAAATTGAGCATATCCAGTGCGTGATTATCTTTGAAATAAAAAGACTTCCTCGGGTTGACAATTTATGTGGAGCTTGAATTGTGAAAGCAATTAAAGCGACCAACAATTACCCCATTACTGTTGTAGTTGTACCCCTTATTAATATTGTTATGCCCCTATTTCCCCCATATTGTTATTACTGTGCCCCATAGAATCCCTTTATTGTTATTTTTGTGGCTTTATATTATTATTGTTAGGTCGACTGGGTTATATTGTGACTCCTTAGACTCTTATATATAGAAAGGAGGTTTTTTCATTTGAATCATCAAAGAATTGTTCATTTATGTAATGTAAAGGAGGTTGTCCCCTTGAATAGGCTAAATTTTAAGGCGTTGATTTATCTTTTCTATCTTTTTCTTGAGCTGGTTTCATAACATTTGGTATCAGAGCTTTGGATTCTAGGGTTTCGCTGCTCCAAACAGGTCATTGTGGCATTTTCGCTATAACTTTTTGTCTGCGACGTTTCAGAAGCTAAAAAAAATACCATTTGAGAAGATATCATGTTGAATCTCAGGTCTGAATTTCCGGGCTTTTTGCACTATATTTGCAGAAATATGATCTGAGGAAGTTGGTCTTTTTGCAAAATCCTGAATTACATTTCAAAGAGGTGACCTGGGGAAAATCATCATAACTTTTTCTCTGAGCATTGGATTAAAATTTCGTAAGAAGGTACAGAAAGAGGACGGACTGTAGTTTCTTGTATATATTTTTCAGGGCCAAAGGTCGAAAAAATGACTCGTGGCACATCGTACAAGTTCGCTCTACCGAACTAGTCTATAATTAGGTCACTGTGGGAGATTTTGCATAACTCCTCCTTGGAGAATCCATTTTGGATCAGACTGGTGGCATTGGAAAGAGGACATAGAGGGCTACCATAGGTTGCAATTTCAGAATTGGATGATCTGAAAGTATAGAGATACATCAGAGGCAATATTGAGCTCCTACAAAGTGAAAAAAGGGTGTGTAGATTCTTTTAAATTTTTGCTTAAGATTGGTTTGAAAAATTATTTTGAAGGAATTCAAAGGGCCTAGTAGAGCATTATTATCGGTAACTGATGCCCCGAGGAAAGAAAATGCAAACACCTAGTAAGGAACCTAAAAGCTCTAGCATGACTCATGAAGAAGAAGAAGAAATGGTATATGATATATCAAAATTACAAGAACAAGTGCAACAAGTGTCACTTGCACAAAAAGCAACATAATCTAAGATGGATGGTTTAAGGAAAGATGTAGAAGCTAATATTGATGGTTTAAATAAAGGCGTAGAAGCTAAGATTGATGGTTTAAATAAAGGCGTAGAAGCTAAAATTGATGGCGTGGATAATAAGATGGAAGAATTGAAGATAAATATGAATAAGTTGCTACAATAAATGGTCAATAAGGGTGAAAGGGTACTAAAGGAAACTCATGATGAGAACAAAAGAAATGCTAATCATGATTCCATAGACTCTAATGTTGGAATGAAGACTCACCATATTCCAAAAATCGATATGAGGAAGTTTGATGGCAAGGATCCCGCCACATGGATATTACAGATGGAGCAGTTCTTCGATCTCAATAATGTGCAAAA